>JBAMAV010001766.1:0-162656 GCA_037043315.1 Amiota communis
TATATTATGGATTAGTGAGGTTTGGGTGAATGTTTTACCGCATCCAGCATATACAAACAAACAAAAAATATTAGATCCTATATCATGATGTTGAACTTCAATTAATTTCTCTCGCTCAATATGAGAAGAAAAATACTGGTGCTTGAGCAGATCAATTGCATCAAATTGATGCCCATCAGGTAAAACTGTAGGACTTGGTATAATAAGTGCATTACAAGATAAATTATGTGCAATTAATGTTTCTTCAATTTCTAATAGACCTCAAATGAAAGAAAAATGTTGATCAAAAGTTAAGGACTTCACATAAATGCTCTCTGAACTCATTTCAAAATGCTAAAGCATTCGCCGACACATTTAGAGCACATATGAAACCAAACTAGGGCGAATTAAATTGTGCAGCTTTATTTAAACATACACGCCACTCATCATTAGAGGCGATACCGCGTGAGTTACCCCTCCTCTTTCCTATCAACACTCCAGCACTGGCTAGACCACAGGAGTTGTTATTCACTGAACTCAGAACACTTGAGTTGAATAACTCAAGTAACCTGAGTTCGCTAAGATAAAAAACATTGTGGCAATTCGACGGAAATAATCCAGATGGTCATTGCAACAATGTGTCCCATTTAAGAATTTTTAAGAATAACAAATAAAAATAAATGCTAACGTAAACAGGATTGTAACGGGGCCTTGCTACAGAAAGTAAGCGTCACCGAGGTATCAACTTTTGTAAAGTTTGAAATAAAGTTTAGTTTATAACCGCAACTCGAACCAAACTATTGTTTTTAATTCTTTAATAACCGTTCAAACGTTATTTGACGCAGCCGAGTAGGCCCAGTGAGAATATAAATTATTTTTTTTAAACAAATTTACAACTCGTGAGTTTTAACTCTTTACACTGTCAGTGATAAGAAAACACTAAGTGAAATTGTGAAAAAAATCAGGAAAAAAAAAATCAAACTTAAAATTGAATAAAGAAACTACTTAAGACTAATAGTGAGTTGCCTACACGAAAGCAAGTGTTGAGCCTAACCCAAAAAATTTGAAAAGTGAGTTCAGCAATTAAGACTAGAGGCAAAAAAAAAATAAAAAAGTGAATAATACCAAATACGTCAACAACAAAGTAGACAGCAGAAGCAAAACCAGCATCATAAAATTGAACAAAAGAAGATCAACACCACCAGCAACAACAACACTACCAGCAACAACAACAACGACAGCAACACCACCAGCACCAACAAGCAGACGTAAGCCGACGGAAGATGAAAACATCAAAAAAAAAAGATGCTGATAGTTCTACGATACGTAATATTGCTTATGTAAGTGATTGAATTTTTATCATTTCTTTTTCTATAAAAATAAGTGTGACAGTAAAAAATTTAATTATAAACATATGTATAATAAAGTGAATAATGTTATGCACTAGTTGAGAAAATATACACTGACCCAGGCCCTAGGCTTTTCAAGGTATATTAGTACCAACTGTGCAGCAAACGGAGAAAAATATATACAATAACGTTATGTCTAGTTGAGGAAATATACACTGACCCAGGCCCCTGGCTTTTCAAGGTATATTAGTACCAACAGAATAGCTAACAAAAAAATATATATATAAGGGAAACACCGACCTTGACGGTTTATCAGTGGTCGTAAGTGTTTTCACAAGGGAGGAATAAACAAAAGGAAAGAAGTAGAGTCAAAGTGAGTGATCAACGTTGCAATTAGCAATAACAGATCAAATACTCACATCGATATCTTGTTTTTGTATCCTACCCTTAAAAATTATAAATCTTCTGGTTTTGCAACATAAATAAAATAAATAAATATTTGTTCATCTTCTTTTTTTTTATTTTGCACTTTAACAAGCACTTGCACTGCGTAATACGCTTGGTGCAATAGTTGGTGCAATGTAAAAAATCAAGAAGAGAACACCTTTTTATTGTTTTAGCTGCACTTTCATTGCGTTATATGCTTGGTGCAATAGTTAAAACAAAATAAGGGTATAAAATAAAATAATAAAAGGTAATAATTACTGAATAAAAATAAATAATATAAAAAAAAAACTCACATGTTCACAAAAAGAAAAAAAGAATTTATATAAATAAGAATATTTAAAATTAAATTATATACACTCATCTAAATAATATAAACATATATACATGCGTTAGATTACAAAAAGGAAAAAATATACTAAGAGCAACGGAATATATACACCTTATTAAACCAATTATAAAAGCTAATAAATATATAACTAAAGAAGAAAAAACAATTACACAATTACACTATATAATAAGCTAACAATTTATATATATATTGATCCAAAAGCAAAAATATAGACAATAAGTAAAGTTGAAAAACGAAAAATAATCACCCATGATAAGAATATAAATTCCTAACAGATACTTATGAGCAAATCCAGGTATATTCCTTATAGAAAAACAAAGAAAGGTTCAAAAAAAGACTCTCTACCAAGCCTAGTAGAAGAACTCAGAATAAAAGACTAAATAGCGAAATGCAGAACAATTCGCCTAATCCACAGGGAAGTAGTCAATCCACATCCGGTGGACTTTACACCGCAAAGGATTATGAGGCTAACGTAGAAGTTGTGAATAAGTCCATTAACCAGGAAATGTACTGTGTTGAACAGGAATTTCAGGTAGAACCATATGTATAGTGAATTCTATCACTTTACCTCCAAACCATTACCTGACTGTTATGACAACGTTAGAATAATGGATTTGTTTAGAACAGATCATCTTAACACAGAAGAAATAAAAGAGTTAACAAAAATCTGTAATGAATTCTCAGATATTTTTCATAAACCAAACGATTCACTTACTTTTACTAATGAAGTCAAGCATAGGGTTAAAACGGTCGATGACACACAAAGTCGTACAGGTATCTTTATGTACATAAGGAAGAAGTCAGATCCCAAATTGATTCTATGTTGAATCAAGGGATTATTAGACCAAGCTATTCCCCCTGGAGTTCACCAGTATGGGTAGTTCCCAAAAAACTTGACTCTGCCAATAAAAAGGAGTGGAGGTTGGTTATCGACTATAGAAAATTAAATGAGAAAACCGTGTCTGATCCTATCCCCAATATAAATGAAGTTCTCGATAAAATAGGCAAAAGCATTTACTTCGCAACATTAGATTTATCAAGTGGATTTCAACAGATCGAAATGCACGGATCTGATATAAAAAAAACAGCTTTCACGGTAGAAAATGGCCATTACGAATTTTTTCGAATGCCCTTTGGCCTTAAGAACGCTCCTGCAACGTTCCAACGTGCTATGGGTAATTTTCTAAAGGATCTGGTTGGTAATACTTGTTTAGTTTATCTAGACGATATTATCGCGTCTCGACTTCTCTTCAGGACCACATACACAAATTAAAGAAAGTCTTTGAGAGACTACGATCATCCAACTTAAAAATTCAATTGGATGAATCAGAATTCCTTCGGAAGGAAATAGACTTCTTAGGACATGTTGTTACTTCGGAAGGTATTAAACCTAACCCCAATAAAATAGCAGCCATAACTAAATTTCCAATTCCAAAAACAGTAACTCAAATAAAGTCTTTCCTAGGACTTATAGGTTTTTATAGGAAATTTATTCCAGATTTTGCTAAAATAACAAAACCACTAGCTAGATGTCTTAAGAGTAAAACAAAAATAGTGTTGGATAAGGAATACGTTGACACATTTGAAATGTGTAAGAATCTCCTTTGTAATGACCATATTTTGCAGCACCCAGATTTTATTAAACCTTTCATCCTAACAACGGATGCCAGTAATTTTGCTCTCGGAGCAAATTTATCCCAAGGTCGCATAGGCAGCGATAAGCCCATCTTCTATGCAAGCCTTACACTTACTGATATGGAGGTCAATTATGCAACAATAGAAAAGGAAATGTTAGCAATAATTTGGGCAACCAAAGACTTCAGGCCATATTTATTTGGAGTCCAATTCACAATTGTGACAGACCATCAACCTTTAACCTGGTTGATGAGTCTAAAAGAACCAAATTCAAAATTGGTAAGATGGAGACTTAAGTTAGCTGAATATGCTTTCCAAATTATTCACAAAGCAGGGAAAGCAAATACAAATGCTGATGAATTAAGTAGAATTATTTTTTTTATTTTATTAACCCGTGATAGTATAATTTTTACATTTTGGATGATTTTACGCTTATATATAGAGTTTAGTTTCCTTGACAACTTAACAACTAAGAAGATAATTATAAAATACATTTTTCATTAAATAGAGAACATGCTTTTTTAGAGTAAGGAAAATAGGGGATATAAAAAACCTTACAATTAAGAGTTTTACAAAAACTTAACCTAAGACTAGCACTATAGACTTAAAACTAAAAACTAGGGATCTGGACTTAATAAGTTAATTAAGAATTAGCTAATTAAGTGCCGATCTACACTTGGAAAGTGCATTATTTGATTCCTTATATTAAAACTATTAGTAATCTGTCGAATTTTTTCGTCAATCATGAGTATATCTGCCCTTTCGTGTAATAGGGAAGTGGAGTAGTAAAAAGGAAGATTAAATATCATTTTTAACAATTTATTTTGTAAGATCTGAAGTTTATTACGGTGACTTTTCGCGCAGTCACCCCAAACCTCCGAGCCGTATAACATAATTGGAACGAATATCGATTTATAAATTATAAGTTTGTTTTTTATTGAAAGTTTAGACTTCCTATTGATAAAGGGATATAGGATTCTTAGCGTTTTATTTGTTTTATCGATTGTCCTATTTATATGCAAACGAAAGGATAGTTTGCTGTCTATATTTAAGCCAAGATATTTAATGCAGTTATCCCAACTTATTGATTGGGAATTGAGCACTAGGTTAGAGATTGGTAAATGGCAGGACTTACGCTTCCGGGTGAAGTATATGACGTTGGTTTTATTGGCATTTAGCTTAATTTTCCATCTATGGAAGTAATTATCATAGATGACAAAAGCATCCTCAAGGTTTTGGTGAATAACACTATGGATATTACCGGAGCAGAAGATGGCAGTGTCGTCGGCGAAGATTAATGCATGACAATGGTTCAGAGTTGGAATGTCGTATGTGTATAGATTATAGAGCAAGGGTCCTAGCACCGAGCCCTGAGGAACACCAGCCGTTATCAATTTTCTATCAGAACTTACACCATCCATATATACACAGAAATATCTCTCAGATAGAAAACTGCGAATCATTCTTACAAGGTATAGAGGGGTACCGGTTTGCATTAGCTTGTGTATGAGGCCATTGTGCCACACAGTATCAAAAGCAGCTTGAATGTCCAGTGTGACCATGCCTACCGAATCCTTTGATTTTAGTTTGTTTGTAACAAATTGTTTGAGATTATTGAGGGGATGAATACAACTGAGGGTGGGCCTACAGCCGTATTGAAAAGATGGGAGAATGTTGTTTCTTTCAATGAATGTGTTTAACCTTCCTTTAATTATTCGCTCAAAGACTTTGGAGAAACCACACAAGAGACTTATAGGGCGGTAGCTTTCTGGTGAGTCAACAGGTTTACCTGGCTTTGCAATCGCCACAATTTTAGCTAACTTCCAGTTGCGTGGGAAGTATCCAATGTCTACACATCTATTAAAAATAAGAGCAAGTAAATTTAGAGCACGTGAGGGGAGATGCTTTAGGCAGATATTAGGTATATTATCTGGACCTGGAGACTTTTTAGTTTTTAAGAAGCGAATGACATCCTTCACTTCCGCAAGGGTGATTGTTTGGTTATTTGTGATCTCAGCAGTGACCAGGGTGTTCAGCGACCTATTTACTAATACCTCAGTGGTTGCATCTGAGAGTGCATCGGTGGAGTGATGCTTTTTCTCAAAGATTTCACTCAGAATTTTGGTTTTTTGTTCTCTGGTACTATGAATTTGATCATTATAACAAAAGCTTGGGACGAATAGTTTCTTGTTTTTAATTATTTTTGTTATTTTCCAGAATGATTTAGAGTTTGTCTCGAGGTGGGAAAGTTTATTGTTCCAGTTAATGTTATTAAATTCTAACAATTGTACTTTAATTTGACGATTTAGGAAATTTAATCTGGCTTTGTATATTGGATGCCTATTTCTTATCCAGAGTCTTCGCGTAATGTTACGTATTTTTATAAGCTCTACAATATTGTCAGGGGTTTTGGTGTTAAATGGGAGGGTGATATAGGATTTGGGTACGGCTTGGTCGATTGCACCGCAGACGCTAGTTGTCATGAAGTCAATAATGTAGTCAATTTCGTTACTGGAGTATAGTGAATTTTCGTTAAAGGTTGGTATTATTCGGAAGCGTTGGTTTAGGATATGTCTGAACATCTTCCAATTTGCTTTTGAATATAGTAGGGTCTGCTTGTTTGAACTGGTTAAGGTCGAATTCACTTTACTGATAATTGGTAAATGGTCTGATGAAAGATCGTTTTGAGCTAGCGGCTCAGTGAGAAGGTGAGGTGAACTAGCTAGAAATAGGTCAAGTGTAGACGGATTAGCCTTGTAGTTTGATGGAACGTAAGTGGGGTCCCTTGAGTATAGGATACTAAATTTACCTTGCATAGCAAGTTCGTATAGAATGTTTCCCCAGCAATTAGCTCTAAGGCAATTCCACAGGCGATTTCTACAGTTGAAATCACCACATAGTATGTAACTACCATTAATTTGATGCATCTTAAGCAAGTCAGCCTTGAACATGTCCTTTCTATGTTTAGTACCGTTTGAGTAAGAGCATGAATTAGATAGGCACCTCGCTGAAGAGCCAGGAAAGTAAACAGAGAAAATTTTTAAGGAGTTTCCTCTGTTTATTTCCAGCTGAATGCCAACGTTTTCAATTAGATGAGTTTTTAAACCTACAATTTATTTATGTTTAATCTCGCTTTTTACAATTATTGCTACTCCACCACCCATAGAACCAAAACGGTCGTTCCTATAAACAGAGTAGCCTGGGATAAGGAAACTATTGTGAAGGGTTAGCCACGTTTCGCTTAGAAGGCAGATATGGACATGATTAGAATTTAAAAAGTGTAAAAGTTCACTTCTTTTACCTTTTACGGCACGCGCATTCCATGCCATGATGTTAAGACAATTACTTAAATTAATATTTAGTATATACGTACTTTACAGCTAACTGAGTTATTATATTAAACTGTTCTCTTTTGTTTGTACAGCAGCTAAGTTTGTCCATGAGTTCATTCAGCAGCGAACTAATTTCGTCAGCCGAAAACAGATCAGGTGAACTTTGAGATGGTGTGTTTTTGTTCATGTTGTTGTTATTACTAGTGAGCGCTTTTTTGTAACTGATAAAGTTGTTGCTTTTATTGGAATTTGCCGTTTGGTTAGTTGGTGGATTTCTATCAAACGCACTATTGGTCATTAAATGCTTATGCTGATGACTAATAGAAGGATGGTTACTGTTAATTTTTGGGTTTTGAATGCTGGTGCTTCTTATGTTATTGTTTCTACCAACAGTGCGTTGACCTTTCTGATTCCTTATTTTTAGCATTGTTACATACGATGCGCGGCAAGGGCAAGCGGGATCGGTAGCGGGGTGATCGCCTTTACAGTTTGCACAGCAATATGGGACAGTTTTTGTACAAGAAGTTGTATTGTGTGAACCAGCGCAATGCGCACATGATGTTTTAACATTACACTTACTTGATCCATGTCCGAAAAGTTGGCAATTGTAACACTGTGTGAGTTGGTTTGTTGGTTTGGTTTTGAACTCCCAGCGTACTTTTGTGTTGTTTATACAGGAGTGATGTTTACGCAGGTATTGCAGCGTTATTGCGCCGTTTTTGAAATAAACAACGTACAACAGCAAGTTATATCCAGCCCGTGTAGTTTTTTCGATAGTCTTTACATCGATGCAATTTATGCCGCGGCTAGTCAGAATATCTTTTATAGCGTCGTTGCTTTCTTTTTCCAATCCAGAGAGTATAGCTTTATAAGGCTTTGTTTGCCTAGTTTCGTGAGAGTAGAACTCAAATTTGGATTTCTTAAGCTCATTGCAGATTAAATTAAAATTTTCTGCTGAGTTTATAAATACTTTAATGCCAATCGAAATAGATTTGACAGAGTAGTTAGGTATGGATGTTTTTTTAATTAACTCGTGAATAGCTGTTGCGGATTTCTTTAAAACCGTAATTGGTGGCGACAAAGTTGGCTTTACTGGTATAGACTGCTCCTCATCAGCAAGGTCCTTAATGTCATCATGGATGGTTTGGAGAGGGCGAAAATAATCGTTATAATTGTTGTCGTTATTACTTAAACGCGGCATGTTTAGTCTGTCTGAAGCGCCAGATGCGCCAGACTCAAAATTTGATGCCAGTCGATTTCGCTTTATGTTTACAGATGATTATGGGGTAATTTTGAAACAAAATTATTAGCTCGATGTATGTAGCTTGTTTGGCTTTCCAATTGAAAAAATCGATTTGAATACTAGTGGGAGTGATGTGAATACGATAGCAGAGACACCGTTTCTATGACAACCTCACTCTACGAAAGCTCGAGTCGAACTGAATTTAATTAGTAGAATTAGAATCGATGTAAATGTCAATGATACATCTATCTACGGAACTTCGGGAACAACTGTCCATTCCGGGGTGAAAACCTTAATGACGGCATCCCCATCTCAGAAAGACCTCTGAACGAATTTAACCTTCAAGTCATTTTAAAAGAAGATGCAAACTCAAGCATCAGGCTAGAAGCCAATTTTAAAAATAAACTTAAACGAATAATATGTGAACCATTATTCGACGAGAATGTTATGATAAATATTTTAATGAAATATCTCAAACCGAACAGAATTTTAGCAATAGATACCACGGACGACATATTTAAGGTTGTACAAAGGACATATTCAAAATTTTTCGCAGGTACAAATATGTATATGGTGTACTCGAATGGTTCAGGATTTTACAATACCTGATCAACAGGACGAAATAATAAGGAATTATCATGAAAATAATAATCAAAAAGAAAAGAGAATATTTTTTCCCTTATATGAAGATTAAAATTTCACTGACTATCAATAATTGTACAACGTGTCAAACCCTTAAATATGACAAACAACCACAGAATTTAATATTTCAAATTCCTGAGACTCCAGTCAAACCCCTTGGAAGACTACACATAGATATATATGCAATAAATAACCAAAAAGTGTTGACAATAATTGACAAATTTTCCAAGTTCGCAGCATCCTATACCTTACCTACAAGAGACAGTCTAAATGTTATAAAAGCATTAAGAAATTTCCTTACGGGGTATGGCATCGCCGAAAAAATATGTTCCAATATATTTAAAGACTTCTGTGCTCAGTACAGTCTAAATGTACACTACACGTCAGCAATCTTCCAGTAATTCACCCGTAGAACGCTTACATAGTACACTTACGGAAATCTCCAGAATTATTTCACAAAAGAAAAAGGAGACACAAAACCCATGCGATAATGACGATATTTTGTCAGAAACTTTGATAACTTATAATAATGCAATACACTCATCGACGAAACTTACACCGTTCGAACTATTCACTGGACGAACAGTCCAATTCAATGACGGACATGATTATTTAACAAAATTACAACAATTTCAGCGACAACTATATCCAAAGATCAAAGATAAATTAGAAAACACTGTAAAAAACAGAACAGAACGACTAAATATAAGTAAAGAATCACCTAAAACGTTAGGACAAGGGGACATAATTTTTCGTAAAGAAAACAGACGCAACAAACTAACACCTCGTTTCACACAACAGGAAGTAATGGAAGATAACAATATAACACTCATAACAAAAAAAGGGACAGAAAATACACAAATCAAAAATAAAGATGAAAATTAAAGCTTATACCCGAAACTAAAAGAAAATCTGAATCTCCTAGGACATCATGCGTTGCACAACGTATGCAAGTGAAAACAAAATTCATGGATAGTCCATTGGCCGAAATAAAATTGGGAACAGCAAGGACAATAACGCATTATAAGACCCTTTTACACGTTATTAATATAGAAGACTATACCCGGGCAATAAAAGACATTGAAACAACGGTCCAACAATTCAACAACACTAATAACCCAAGCAACAACAATAAATATTAAATTAAGACAGGTAAAGAATAAGTAAGATACCCTTTTACCGATAAGTAGACAAAAAAGAGGAGCAATAAATGGCTTAGGCAGTGTTATAAAAATGATTACTGGTAATATGGACAGCGTTGACGAACAACAAATTACAAACGACCTACGGGAATTACATACCCAACAAATACAATTACATAGTGTTATGTCTCAGCAGAGAGTCATTAACAATCAGATAAATTCTAGATTTTCAGCAATCACCCAACATATTAACGCAGAACCTCCAGAACAAAATATTTAAAAGTATCAGATACGAAGATTCCAAGGTATATCACTAAAATAGAAACTAATATGCAATTTACACCAAAGTACATCACGTTGATGGGGTTTTTCGTTCACACCGGATATTTTGCATCACGAACAGCTGTTTTTTGTTTTGGTCATACACACTCGTAGAACTTGCGAGCACGTTGGTTAAATAAAAACAAAAAGATTGTGAAAAATACATGAATTAGAACATTTTGCAACATATGCAAATAGATCTTGCAATTCCCTTTTTCATTCCTGATACCTATTTTATTAAATTCTTTTAAGAAAATTGACAATTTATGGTTTACTTAACAATGTTTTGTGCCATCAGCTGCTGTTTTTAATGCCACAGGCGGAAAAACACAAAAAAACTTGAAGCACTTGGAACAACTTGGCGGCACTGTCAGAAAATGTCTAGAGTGACCATTATTAATTTTCATATCAAGGCACATCAGTTCTTGATGCGACTATTGATCCCCATCACATTCTGCAACAACAACCCCTGAATGACGTCATTTTCCTTGTGGTTGTTGTCGAATCTGATACGCGTATCAGTAGGCACATCAATGCTGATATGGATGTGCTTTGGTGTAAATTGCATATAATATCACATCACTTAAGTGATTGCACAAAATGTATAATATTAGCTACGTTAGGGGTGGTGCCTAAATTGATCATTAGCAGGAAAGAAATAATACAAATATCTAATTTATATTTCCAAGACGAAAATATTTCAGAAGATAAAATCTATGAGATGCTTACAATGGTGGTATACCATAAAGGCAACGACATGGTATTTCATATGAAAATATCAATAATTTCCAAAGCAGAGTTGCAATACTCATATCTAATACCTTTACCCATAAACAGGACCCACTTCATACAAACATTAGAATTTGTTTCAAATAACGAGAAAATCATAAACTACTATAAGGAAAAATGCCCATATATTGCGAATGAGTATCTCTGTAGCGAATCTTCTGATACAGAAGAAATAGAAAAATCAATTTGTGTTGGTAATATACTAAAAATGAAAAATAAAAAACTACTTTGTTCATTTTTCAATAAAGAAGTTACTCCACAAATAATTAATCAAATCAATCAAAATTAATAACAAAACATTTGATACAGAAACAAAAATTGAAAAAGAAAAATTAGAATTAAGAATGTACGACTTTAAAGAATATAATAAAATTCAATTACCTTCAAACATAAACCTGAGCCAATTGCATTTGACATCATTAAATCAGGAAAATTATATAAAACAACAAATCTACAAAACAACAAATCATTCTATTGTAACATATCTTATCATCATTTAAATAACTTGTATTTTAATTATCTTTGTTATTCAAAATTGCATAAAAAACAGAAAAACAGTTGTATATGTTCCAGCTTCACACAGTGTAGCAATAACCACGATTCCGGATTTGCTTCATTGTGGCCATCGCTCCACTCTAGGGATGGAAGAGTTACCCCTCCTCTCTCCTATCAACACTCCAGCACTGGCTAGACCACAGGAGTTGTTATTCGCTGAATTCAGAACAATTGAGTTGAATGACTCAAGTAACCTGAGTTCGCTAAGATAAAAAACATTGTGGCAATTCGACGGAAATAATCCAGACGGTCATTGCAACAATGTGTCCCATTTAAGAATTTTTAAGAATAACAAATAAACATAAATGCTAACGTAAACAGGAGTGTAACGGGGCCTTGCTACAGAAAGTAAGCGTCACCGAGGTATCAACTATTGTAAAGTTTAAAATAAAGTTTAGTTTATAACCGCAACTCGAACCAAACTATTGTTTTTAAGCAAGCTTCAATAAAAGTTGGGTAAACAATGTCATTATTATTACGAACATCTGCAAAAGAAATAGGACCGAGCATATGCACCAAAAGAAATCTCAAATAAAACCATTCAATATTTCTTGGCGAACCCACATACATGCGAGAAATAACTTTACCGGCACCTAACTGCCTCCTTCGCCACACTTTTTCCCTTTTGTCGGAGGAAAATATGGTTACTCTATTTGTACAAAAGCTTTTGATTGTTTGTACTTCTTGTTTATAACTTTTGTAACTTACGTATGTATTAAGAAGGACACTTGATAATTAAAACTGAAAGCGAACAGTTGATGTTCCTATAACTAAAACAACTAATGTTTTATTTTTTGTTTTGCGATTATCTTGTCAAACATTTGGCATTTTTTGACGGGACAGCAGTCGGCTGTTCTTCGGTATTAATTCGTGCGGTGAATTAATTTATTATAATCATACTTGGACTCATATTGGGAGTCTGGGTCATCGGTGGATATACTTATCAAGTAATTGGACTTGTCGTTTGAGTCGCATCATCATATTTGGACTCTTACTTCGTTGGAGTCACTTTATCACACTTGGACTCATCGTTGGAATTACCTCAACAACAACTTCAGCATAACATCTTTTTCATCGACATATGATATAACATTACATTCGAGAACGGCATACATGAGATCCGTATACCTACCCTGCAGTATGAAGGGATTGATCCAAGACTAGTCCTGGACTAGTCCCTTTTTCGTCAGCACAGGCGAATTCCTATCCCCTAGTACATGAATTTTAGTGGCGTATTTAACATGGCGATGTCATTGGACGGAGTCAATTGCCACCGCATAGCATACCATTTCACTAGTTTGCCGCCAGTCCCGTAATTACTAGTTTTCCGACAGTTCCATTTTCACTAGTTTTTCGTCAGTCCCGTTTTTACTAGTTTCGCGGCAGTCCCATTTTCACTAGTTTTCCCAATAAATAAAAAATGTTTCATTGACATCTCAAAAAAAATCAATATTAGAGAAGGAGAGAATGGATTCAAGTGTTGCCATCATTCGCGATGGATTCTCCCTGTTTTTTTTTGTAGAGAGTGCTTCTTGTGCAAACGTTTTTTGTTGAGATGTATTGCTTTCCAAAGCAGGTTTTCGGGAGAAACGTTTGCAGTGTCTGTCTGTCTGGCTCTCCTATTCCTCCAACTACTTCATATTCTTCTAGTTGAACTGAGACAGGTTGTTCCCTATTCTCACTCGCCTCATCACTATGTGCTTCATTCACGAAACCTACAAAACCAGGCTCTGCCCTACTACTACTTGATTCACCTCGGGCTACACTTTCAAACTTCTCCAAATTTTTCAGTTTTTCTTTCTTTTGGAGCCGTTTTAAGTGCCTTTTGCTTGTATGATGCTTTATACCTTTCTTAAACTATGTTTTTGTTGGTAATCTATTAGTGCTGCAGTTATAAACTAAGCAAATTTACAAAACAAAAAAAAAAAATCCGCGTGTGCCATCGTGCAAGTAATAGAAGTGAAACTTCTTAAAAACAGACGGAGTGATCATCTCAAAACAATTACAACCTTATATTTGATATTCTTTTCGAGTTCTCAGTTAATAATAAATAAGACCAAAAATATTCTGTTTTGAATTATTTTATTCAATATTATTTACTGGTTCGTTGGTTGGTGGTTTAATTTATATTGCTGATATTAATGGTTTGTGATAGCTAAAATATGTGATATATGCCCGTGATTCGATATTTTCGATATAACGTGAACAAATTGCATATATTGTAGTTCCAGATTTTGTTGTTGATTTGTTGGGATTATTATTTATGTAAAGACCAACTTTTTCGTGAAGAAAGTTAGTTAATGGCAAAGAATCATTTGATGAAAAATTTACATTTGCTCTCTGATGGTCATATAGAAAAATTGTCAAGCTCTCGTACTATTGCTTGAATAGTATTAAAACTTTGTCAAGAAGTTTGTTGTGCCGGCCACACATTATGCGACTGATTGTACAATTTCATTTAGCTTGTGGGCACTCGCAACGTGTGCGGGGACGGATCATGGCACGATTGCATGGAAAATCAAAAACTTTTGATCTTGATCGTACAATCGATCGCATAATGTGTAGCTGGCAAAACACACAGAAGAAGACAAAGAGAAACCACATAAAGTAAATACATATATTCTTCATCAGATCGATGAGTCTGTCTGTCATTCTGTCTATCTGCCCGTCTGTATATTGCTTTTGGTTTCTTTGGCGTGTGTAGTTGTTGTTGTTGTGTTAAACAATGTGTGTACGTTTGCCGTCTGTTGTTTCCTCTTGCACAAAAATTAAATAAACTGCGAGCTTCTGTGTGTTTCTTGTTCTCTTCGTACATTCGCTTGTTTTTGTACAGTGCACATGCTGGTTGCTTGCATGTTGTTGTTATAAACATTTTTATACACACAAACTGCATGTTGTTGTTGTGGTAATTTAATCTCTTTATTAAGACTTTTCTGGTGGATATTCCAAAAATTATTTGTTGGAGATATGGGAATAGAAATACACATTTTGTGAAAACTTCAAGTCTCTACTTAGTGCGGTTCATGAGATACAGAAATCTCAAAACGTTACATTTTGAATTTTTTGACTGAAAATTTCATACTAAATTTTTGCCCAACGCCACTAAAGAAGTTTCACTTCAAAAAAATTTAATAATTTTTTTCACAAATTTACTTACTTTTGGTTGTAATAGACTTGAGTTGTTGTTGTTTTGCCACTACTTTTGATGAAAAGAACTGCAAAGGAAGAAGAAAACAACTAGAAATTTGAATAAATTAGTTTTTTCACAAATTCACTTACTTTTGGTTGTGATAGACTTGAGTTGCTCTTGTTTTGCCACTACTTTTGATGAAAAGAACTGCAAAGGAAGAAGAAAACAACTAGAAATTTAAATAAATACATTTTTTCACATATTTACTTACTTTTGGTTATGATTGTTTTGTTTTCCACTATTTTTGATAGGAACAACTGTTCACTTCACTTTGTAAAATTTCAAACCGGTACTTTCTCACATTCTTTCGATCTGACGTTCCGCTCTCGACACCAGTTGAAAGAGAGTAAAAAATTCTTACCTCTCAATTGTTCTCTCTTACTGGCTCGCCTCAGCTTACCAGGTGACTAGGAATTCGCTAGTACAAAAGGGACTGGTGAATAACTAGTGAAACGGGGACAATTGTCACCGACCATACTGCAGGGTATAAATATACTTATATGTAGCAACAAAATTTGAAATTAATCAGTCACATTACCTTATACCTCATCATTATGATTTACGTCTCCAAAGTGTTAGCACGAAGTTAAGAGTAGTATTTGACGCGTCAGCAAAAACTTCGTTACAACGATCATTGAATGATCTATTAATGGTTAATCCGACAATACAACAAGATCTCGTTTTAACTGTTGTCATTTCGTCTTCATAAGTACTCCTCGACGGCTGACGTGAAGAAAATGTATTGACAATTTTCGGTTGATTCACACAATCGAGTATATCAATATATATTTTGGAGAAATTGTGCTAATGATGAACTAAGACTTTTTCAGTTGAATACAGTCACATATGGAATGTCATGCTCACCATTCTTAGCAATTCGGAGTTTGCAGTTTACTGCTGATCAATATCAGAATGAATTCCCTGTTGGAGCTGCTGTTGTACGCGAAGATATGTATGTTGATGATCTTCTTACGGGTGCAGATAGTATTCAGCAGCTACAACACAAAACGTCGGAGGTCACAAATTTATTGCGAAAAGCTGGTTTGGAACTTGCAAAATTCAACGTCAGTAATTCCGAGGAAATGGTAGATAATGTACTTTTTAGAGTAGATGAAACAGATGTTACGAAGGCACTAGGCATGTGTTGGAAGCCTACTTTGGATGTGTTATGCTTTCAGTATCAGTTACAACAGTAGTACGTTTGTATGACTTAATAGGACTATTGAGTCCTGTAATCATTCGTTGTAAGATGTTTATTCAAGACTTATGGCTAGCGCGTGTAGATTGAGATGAACCATTATCCATTGAATTAAACAAACGTTGGCAATTAATACAGTCGGACTTAGGTTTTTTAAACCAAATTGAACCTCGTTATGGATACACCTCGATGGAACATGATTGTGAAATCCATGTCTTTTCAGATGCATCGCAAAAAGCATAAGGTTGCTGCATTTATGTTCGTGTTATGATTAATGGTGAGCTTAAAACTTCTTTGACTTTGCGAAATCCAAAGTGGCACCAATTAATGTGGTTTCTTTGCCACGAGTTGTGTGCTGCATATTTGTTATGTCAAATTAGACATAAACTTACCACATACACTAACAAAGTTTATTTCTGGACAGATTCAAAAATCGTGTTGCAGTGGCTGCAAATACATTCATCACAACTTAATATTTTTGTGGCAAATCGAATATCGGAAATGCAGTCTAATTCAAGAGATGCTATATGGCGGCATGTACCTGGAAAAGACAACCCAGCTGACATCGTGTCTCGTGGTTGTCAGAAACTATCGTAAGTGCGAAGATTAGCGAGGTAGAGTTAGAGAGACGCAAAGAGATAGTTATGAAGTGTAGTGAAAGTGGCATCGTTGGAATTATGATTGATCAGGAAATCAGTCGATTTTCATCATATCGTCGTATTTTGCGTGCCATATCCTATGTTTTGAGAGCATGTATTAGATCTCCAGTTAATAAGGGATTAGTTGCTGCAGATGTGTTGCACATTCTAGCCATTGAATAACAACAGACATTTTTTTTATTGTATCGAGTATTCAAGCTTCAGTTTATGCGCTCGAAATTAAATTAATAAAGGAAAAGAAATTATTCAAACCAGAAGATTATCGCAATTCATGGTACAGACTGAACTTCAAAATCAAACAGTTTTGTTCTTGAGAGTAGGAGGACGATTATCTCATGCGCCAATTGATTATGATGCAAAGTTTCCTTTACTTTTCCCAAAGACAATTTAAAATTTTTTCGATATCTTCATTTGAGTCATATGCATGCTGGACCAAAGGCACTGATTGGGTTACTTCGGTTACAAATATGGAAAATAAATGCTCGAGAAGTTGTGAGGAGGGTAGTCAGACGTTGTACCAATTGCTATCACTACAGACCTCGACTACTTCAGCAAGTAATAGGATCACTAAATCCATAGACAGATTTTTGGCACACCGACCTTTCTTAGTTGTTTGTGTGGACCATTTTTAACATCGTATCGGATTCGAAGCAAAGTTCCTTATAAAACAAACTTAGCAGTTTTCATTTGTTTCTTAAGCTGTTTATGTAGGGCTAATATCAGATTTATCAACCAATGTTTATAGTTTTCACGGGAGTGAATAGTATTATAAGTATGTAATGAAGATTGTAACACACAGAAGAAGATATCGCAGACCACATAAAGTATATATATTTGTGATCAGCTCGATGAAAAGAGTTGATTTACCATGTTCGTCATGTCCACCAACCTTGCAAATTTCAACATCCTAAGGTTACCAGGAGGGTTACCTCCCATACAAACCCCCCTTTAAGTTAATGTTCTTATTAGAAAAAGTTTTTGTTTTTTGACTTATCAAACTGAAATTTGGATACTATAAGTTTCTGATCCATATTCATCAACCATGTAGATTTCATGATTCTAGGGTCACCATACAAACCCAAATTAAGTGACAGACTTATAAAGAATAAAAGTACAATAAAAATGCCACTCAAACTGTATTCATTGTTGACACTCAAACTGTAATAGAGAAAATGTAGTGACACTAAGAAAGGCAGGTTGGATGCACTGGTAGTAGCATGAAGAGTATTACATATTTGGCATAGCCAATGATAGCCTCCTTTCTGTTTTTTTCACTTTGTTTCCATTACAGTAAACACCACTCAAAATGGACACAAATAATCTTAAATGTACTGGTTCAACAGTTAACATCTTCACTGTACTTTATAAGATTTCATAACATTTCATTTTCACATTCTTTTGTTCAGAATTCCTGCACTCGACAGGTGTTCAAAGAAATCAAATAAATACTTACTTTTCAATTCCTCTCTCTTACTGATGCATAACTGGTGCAACGGAGACAAGTGCTTCCGAGCATACTACACGGATACAACTACAAAAATGCACGCACACAGCAAGGAGATCTGCAGGATCAAGCAAAATGCCTTTTGCAGACTGATAGGGAAAGTGGATCAGAACCCTTGGCGCAGCGCTTACAAAATTGTAATGCGCAAGTTCAAAGGCCTCAGGGCCTCGGTCCCTTCCTCCGTCTCTTCAATGGACATAATAGTTGCGGCCGTCTTCCCACCAAGAGGATTGTTGAGGATACTACGACCGCTTGATGTTACAGATGAGGATGTGCCCATTACCACTACTCTTGAGCTAGAAGCGGCATTGAGAAGGGTGAAGGCAAACAAGTTGCCTGGGCTGGATGGCATTACCAATGCCACTCTTAAGAGATCCATTGCAGCGAAACCACAAGTCTTCTGAGAGGTTCTCTGAAGCTGCATGAGAGAAGAAATTTTCCCCAAATGTTGGAAGAATCAACGGCTGGTCCTCATCCCAAAAGGAAACCTGCCCCCAGAGCTGCCATCGTCTTACAGGCCCTTGTGTCTATTGAGTACTACTGGGAAGATCTGTGAACGGATTATTTACGCCAAACTGTCGCAGGACACGAAGGTGCCAAAGGGGCTGTCTGCACTACAATTTGGCTTCAGGCCGAGTAGGGGTACTGTATTCTGGAGCTATCCAGAAGGTCTGCGACATTGCATAGGATGCTCTTAATGGCACTAGATGGCTTGGCAGAGACAAAAAAGTACTGCGCAGTAGTCACTCTTGACGAAAAGAATGCATTCAACTCTGCTGATTGGAGCAGCATCATAAATGCGCTGAGCATACTGGACATTAGCTAATCCTACTTCAGTGAAAGAACCTTGGCAATAGGACATTTGACATTATTGGAGCTGTCCTACAAGATTACTGTGGAATTATCCGGATTTGTAGACCCAATGGAGTGGAGATTGTCGGGGATGCGGATTACATTGCTATTGTAGTGGTAGCAAAGACTTTGTGTGAGGTCGCATCCAAAGTGGAGAGGACATACACAGAATCACCTTAGTCTGGCGTAACATAAGACTGAGCTGGGTAAATCCATACTGCTTCATGCGGCTCCAATCTGGACTGGAGCACTAACAACCAAGTCATACCATTGTTGTATAAGAAGTGCTCACAGAGTTGCTAACCTGAGGATCTGCAGGGCGTACCGAACAGTCGCAGATGATGCGGCGGGTGTACTTGCAAGCAGCCGAAGACGTTACATCCTCACGTAATGTCCCTTCTTAAGCTAGTTCGTCGTCTTCATAGTTACCGACAATGTCTCTATTTCCTGGCACCCAGCATAGTTGTGTGGGTACGTGACATGCTAGAGTTTCTAGGGAAGAGCGGCAGTCCGCGACAAGCTTGGATGTAGTGTATACACCCGAGAGGGACTTTATGGCCGCTTGGCTATCTGTGTAGATATTAATATGTCACCTCAGAGTGTAGTTCTCTAGAAGCCAACTGGAGGCCATTAGTATAGCCATAACCTCTGCTTGAAAGAAGCTGCAGTGGTCAGATAAGCGAAAACTGAGCTTTAAGGTGAGGATGTTCGAGAAGATGCCGCAGCCGACTTTCTTCTCCAATTTGGAGCCATCTCTGTGTAGGTCAATGGAGTTAGGTTTTAGAACTGTACCGTCCAGCCAGTCCTCCCTACTGGAAATGTGAGTGGAAAATTTAAAGTACGGTGAGGGACATACATAGTGAACTGTCTCAGGGACAGATGGACCGCGTTCCAAAATGCTTGTTGGCCCTGTATGTGACTAGTCCAGCTCTGCATCCTGTTCACCTAAAAGACTGATTGGTATCCAGTTGAGGATTGCAAACAGCGCTTTAGTGGAAGTGGTCCGAAGGGCCCCTCTTATTATAATGGCTGCCGTTCTCCTGACTTTGTCAAGAGGGTTTTTGGTTAACTGCCTTGTGGCAGGCAGGCCACCAGAAAATGGCTCCATACAGAAGATTGGGCTCCACCACCGCTGCGTAGAACCAGGTTGTGATACGGGGTTAAGACCCCAGCTAGCACCCAGGGGCCGCTTGCAGCAGTAGAGAGCGCATGAGGCCCTTAGTGACCTTTCCAGGATGTTTGCTTTCCAGTTTAGCTTGGAGTCGAGAACTAGGCATCGCTTGTTGGCTTTTATTTAGGCGATTGCCTTCGAGTTTCGGGGGGAGGGAAGTCGGAAATTTTATACTTCCTTGTGAGGAGCATATTTTCAGTTTTCGAAGGATTAACTGAGAGACCAAAGTCCCAACACCATTCGGAAACAATGCTAAGAGCATATGTTAGTCTGTCTGACAGGGTGGAAGGGAACTTACTGGATACCGCAATAGCAATATCATCGGCATAAGCTATGACACGGCATCCGATTTGATACAATTTACTTAACAGAGTGTTGACTGCCAAGTTCCTGATGACAGGAGAGAGTGCGCCACCTTGTGGCGTACCTCTGTATACGGCTCTTGTAGCGTTGATATTGCCAAGAGAAGAGGTAATGGAACGTGATTTTAACAATCGTTCTATGAGTGTAATGATATTTGGGTCCAGGCTTAGACCAGACAGAGTTGAGACTACCGCGTTTGGACTTACGTTGTTGAATGCACCTTCAATATCGAGAAACACGCCCAACGTAAATTTCGTATAGGATAGCGATTTTTCTTCTTCCTCAATGGGAGAGTGTAGCGCAGTTTCCACAGACTTGCTCTTAGTATAGGTATGTTGTGATTTGGGTAGAAGGTTTTGACCGATGGTATCCCTGATATGGACATCGATAATTCTTTCAAAGGTTTTGAGGAGGAAAGAGGAAAGACTAATGGTTCTATAATCCTTGGGCTTGGAGGGTGATACTTTCCCTGCTTGGGAATGAACACAACACGAACTTCACACAACAAGCAACAAGAACGAGTATTGGAGGCAAGCATTGTAAATTTTGCAGAAGCCACGGGGTGACAATGTTGGAAACCTCCTGAATGTCTGCTGGTTTTATACCGTCAGCACCAGGAGATTTAAAGCGTTCGAATGAACTGATGGTCCAGTGAAGGTGAGCGCTGGTTACCACAAGGTTAGACCAGCACGGATTCGTAGGCAGGGCATGAGTAGATCCATTATTGAGAGATACGCTGCCCGGGAGTGTGTGTCTAGTAGGACATTCAGGGTCTCCGCCCCAGTAGCAGTCCAGCTACCATCTGGTCTCTGGATGCAATCCAGGGAACTAGGAGAATATTTAAGCATCCTGCGAAGTCTACTTGTCTCGGAGACACTTTCTATATTGCCACAGAAAGTTCTCCAGGTAGCTCTTTTGGATTTCCATTTCGGGTATTTGAGTTCCCTTAGCTTGCCTTTGAAGGGAAGCCATTCATTTGAGTCTTTGGCTCTGTGAAAGAGCTTACAGCATTCCTTTCGGAGTTCTGCGATATCGGCATTTCACCACCTGTGTTTGTTTTTACCTCTGGGTGTGCGGGCCACGCATTAAATATCTGTAGCAATTTTGAAAGCGTTTGAGAACTTTTTGACAGCCCTACACGATCGTAACTATCAATTAATTTTTTGGCGCCAATCTTCTAGTCAACCATTGCAATTATTCCAGCTAAACACTGTCATATACGGCATGTAATGCACTCCATTTTTAGCGATTCGGAGCCTTAAGTACATTGCAGATCAATGATTATATACGTAGATGATCTTCTCACAGGAGTAGATAAGGTCCAAGAGTTGCAGCTAAAGGCATCACAGGTGACGAGCATTCCTTCCAAAGTAGGATTAGAACTCGCCAAATGGAACACGAGTAGCATTGAAAGTGAAGTATCAGAATCACTTTAAAGTCGATAGCAATGATATACAAAGGCACTGGAAGCAGGATGTTTTCTGCTTTCGGCATGACTTACCTTCAACAACCACTATAACGAAACGGAATATCGTATTACTTGTTTCACGTATGTATGATTTGTTAGGGCTTGTGTCTCCATTCAAAATCCGGTGCAAAATATCCATATAGGAGCTTTGAATGCATCGTTAAGAATGGGACGAGTCAGTTCTTATTGAATTACTAGCTCAGTGGCAGCAAATCGAACCAGATTTATAAAATCTTAATACTATTGAGATTCCACGGATTCCAACGTATGGAATCATGGATCCTCTGATGCATCACAGTTTTGGTGCAAACCATATTTCGGAGATGCAGTTGGCGGCACGTCCCTGGCAAGGATAATCCCGCGGACATAGTATGACGTGGATGTCAAGCATCCGAGTTGGCGGAAACAATTTGGTTTACGTGACCAGCGTTCCAAAAGCAAATGAAAGCACATTGGCCTCCAACTTTGTTACCTGACAATTCTTAGAATCTGAGTTAGAGCAACGCAGAGCAACGGTTCTAAAGTGTAGTGATAGTGGCAACGAGGGGAGCGTTCTAGTATTTATTATTGGAAAATTCTCTTCTTATCGTCGAATTTTGCGGGTTAGTGTCAATAAGACTTACATCCCAGCTGCTGCGCTTTACACGTCAACAAAGGAATTGCGCCATGTCTTTATCTGTATCATTTCCCACCTTCAGCGTGAATTTTTTGATAAGGAAATCTGTCAAATCCGAGCAAACAAAATTCTGAAACCAGAGTTCCAAAAACTGATCCCGTTCCTGGAACAGATAGAAAGTTGTGCCAAATCTCTGACAGTTTTGCGCGTTGGTGGACGCTTAGCTAATGCACCTGTACCTCTTAATGCTAAATTTCCCCATTTGCTTGCAAAAGGTAATATGTTTGCATTCAGGTTCGTGGAACATCTATATCAGCAGCATTTGCACGCAGGACCGAAGGCTCTAATCAGCTTACTGCGTTTTGAGGTGTGGATCATTAATGCAAGAGAAGTAGTACGGAAGGCCGCACCTAATGCAGCAACTTATGAGATCACTTCCAGTCGATAGATTTCATGCTCTACGTCCATTCCTAGTATCTGGGCTATATCTTTGGAGACCTTTTATGACGTCATACCATGTACGCAGCATAGTGCCATACAAGACGTATTTGTGCAGTGTTCGTGAGTTTCTCATCAAAAGCAGTCCATGTTGAGCTGATTTTTGACTTTTCTACTAATAATTTTATTCTTTATGTAAAGCGCTTTGTTGGCCGCAGAGGTATTCCACAATGGATCTATTGTGACAACGCAACTAATTTCGTTGGAGCTTGCTCGCAACTCGAAGGCATTGAACAGCAGACGTTCGGCAGCACCATAGGCTTTGAATTCAAATTTATACCCCCACGTGCACCGCATTTTGGTGGGCTTTTGAAAGCTGCGGTCGAATCAATGAAAAGCCTACTGGTGAAGAACTTGACTAACGCCGGTCTAACGTACGAGGAGTTGCAAACAATTGCAATAGAGGCTAAATCGATACTTAACTTTTAACCAATGACGGAGATACACTAACCTCAGCTGGCAGTTGATGACAGCAGGCCTTTATATCTGATGCGTTGGCAGCGCGTCACATACAAAAAACAACACTTTTGGGATCTGTGGAGGCGCGACTATTTGCATACATTACAAGAGCGCTCTAAATGGCTTAAACCTGAACTAACGTCAAGTCGGGCCAAATTGTCTTGATTCATGAAGTCAACACACCACCCAAGCAGTGGGTCCTTGGGCGCATAGCCAACACGCATGCCGGTGCTGATGGACGAGTCTGAGTGGCTGACGTAAAAATGAAAAATGGAATTATACGGCGGCCCATCTGTAAGATTGCTCCGCTTCCACAACAAAATTAATATTGAATGTACACTGGATCGTTCAATGGGCGGAGTATGTCGGAGGTGAATATGGTTACTCTATTTGTACAAAAGCTTTTGATCGTTTTGTACTTCTTTTTTATAACTTTTGTAACTTACGTATGTATAAAGAAGGACACTCGATATTTAAAACTGAAATCGAACAATCGATATTAATATAATTAAAACAACTAGTGTTTTATTTTTAGATTTGCGATTTTCTTGCCAAACACCTACTTTGCCAAGTATAATGCAAAGGTATTTCAATATACGTGTACTGATGAGCGTTCGAATCAACAAAATTCAATGGAAAGTATGCTTACAATTTAGTTTGCGTAACATTTTGGACGGCTTGATGCTCTTGACCTCGTCTAAATGAGATATTTTGGCCTTATGGCAAATGAAGGTCAAGCCTATAAATTTTATGAGATTGATAGTGCATTGAAAATTCAAATATGCACCACATTGTTTAAGTCGACCGAACATAACGGCCGTTCAGAAAATTTTTTCCTTCATTTGTATTTGTTGATTTTAATCATCAGTAACATTAGCTAATTAAATAGTAGCACTATCGTAACCCTTGTAAACGTACTTTATACTTCTTATTGTTGCACATACCTCAACATTTATATGACAATCAAATTTGGCGAGTAAGTATGGATGGTATGGTACAACATTCCCATTGTCGAGTGTTGCACCCCTGACTTCAGCACTAAAGCCATTATCTTTTCTTCTATACTGAAGATACCTATTCACAGATTCACGTGTGATTTCATTCAAATTTTTTGGAAAATCTTTGGTGCTGATTTTACCTAACAAAATGCAATCATGTGCCCTCAATACGCACATACATGTCCACAATCCACTGCAAAAATAACTTCTATGAATGGTTGATAAGTTGAGAATTCAATACAGATACTTGTCTAACAGTACCATTGGTTTTTGCAAATGACAGCCTATTACGATCAAATGGAGGTTCACCATCCACTGTACTAAAAATAACAGCTACATCAGTTACCCTCGCAACATCGTATCTTTTCAAATCAGTGTCACGATTGACGGTTATAAGCGTATAAACTTTTTAATTCTGATTTGAATCCTGCAGACAAATATCCCCTTTCCGAAAATCTATCCCTTTTTAGTTTTAATGCATTATTTAATTTTTTTTTAAATTCTGTGAATATTTTTTGTGAACATTACGATGTCGTTTTTACCACCACTAATATTGTACTCAATCGTGGTCGTAAATAATCGGAATAATAATTCCGGAATTCATTTAAATGAATTCCAATGTCTGAATGTAGCTGAGAAAAAGTTCCATGTTCTCATTCAAACGAAACGGTGCCGAATTAAATTGAATGTTATTTTGTACTGCGGTGTTTGTTGGTATGCATACATATTCGATTACATTTTACAACAACAATTGCACACAAATTCCTCTCACAAAATAAAATGCTCTCCCCGACACACAACAATTTCGAAGAATTTGTGTGCAACGGATGTTCGGCCACGTTTAAATTCGTTGAACCAATATCTAACTGTGGTCATAGATGGCGACGTGTCCCCATAAACAGCATCCAACTTTGCTTTTATCTCCTCGCATTTTTTCCCATCCAAAAACAAAAAGCGAATTACTGAACGATACCGCTCTTTTTCCATCTTAGCGAAAATCACGAAACACGTCAGAGTCGGGTGGCTGCCAAGTCGAAACTAACCTATCAATCAGTCTGAAATTTATATTAGCGTCGTCTGATAGATGGCAGCACACGTTGATAATACTAACTTCACTCAGGAACGTCCTCTATCGTCAAACACGGGTACTTAATGAACCGTCCTCGTATATACTTATGTCGCTTACGGGTTTCGAAACTGATGCAGTGATATTGATGAAATTTTAACGGCATCTCTTGAGAATGCTTTAGTAAAGCTTGGTGCGAATCGGACTTGCTGTTGTCGAGAAATTGGTGGATAATGTACTGCAAATTAATCTAAAAGACATATTTTAAAATCAATCAAGTCGCCTTCGTAAAATATATTAGGTAATTATGTCAATATTAATAATTGATTCGACTGATACCCTAATTGTTTTAGCGTGAAAACGTTTTTCAGGAACCATTATTATTAAAGGAAAGTCGAAAGTCAAGATTATTTCGATATTAGGCTATATATGTATTTACAATATATGCTAAGTCAACAAATACAGTAATTTGTAGAAATTAGTAGTCGTTCAATTGTCGGATATCGATTCTGTCCATAACATATATTTCTATGTACGTATCAACCAAGTCGTCTTTTGTAAAACTTAAATTTTTGTTAATTCTTTGTGCGTCAATATTAAATCAATTTTCTTTTAAAGTGTTGCTGTGTTTTGCATAAATGAAAGAAAACCCAAAAAAAAAAAAAAATAAAATCCAAAATCAAAGTAAAGATCTTTAAATCAATTATACCAAAAATAAGAAACGCAAACAGACTTCGCTTGTTTCAGAATGATGAAACCGATTAAGAAAAGAAAATGTTATTTGGCTGTCAGGTGTAATTTAATTATTTAAATTTATTACATTTAACACATGGTAATGATGGAATGTAAGGTATACATACCAATTGCATGTTAGATCTAGACAGGTCCGCGATCATTGGTAATGCACATACACACGCCTGAACTCATGTCTGCTTTGACGATTTCATTTTTTTCTCTTCCCCCCTTTGCACATTATAAAAGGCATACCATGCTTGCCCATACACATACTCACTCATACACCTTAACTTATGTCTGCTTTGACTCTTTCATTCATTCATTCTTCCTCTCTTCCCCTTGCACGTCTCACACTTTATGACACTTTTCGTAATTAATTTTTCAATTTTTTCTAAATAATAATAATACAAAAAAGCAAAAATTTCGCAATTTCCCGGTGAGTTTTCCAATTTTCTTTCACATTCTTCTAATTGGCCTAAGACGAACATAACAAAAGAAAAATCAGTTAAATAGGACAATCCCTTCTCAAGCAATACGCTTACAAAACAGAAGATAATTTTCAATTTTAGTCACCTTTTCGAACGCCCCTCTCCCCTTGTTGACATAAGCGCACCTCTTACACGATGCACCACATACCTTATTCTCAGAATATATAAAATACTTTCGCTAGGACTTTTGAGTAACGAGATATATTAAAATCAAAGGCGACAATTTTCGTAAAATTCTGAAAGAGCGGCATTGTGACATATACACCCATTTTAAAAACGTTTTCACGTCAAAAAAAGATGAAGAGAACTGCATAATTAGTTAAGAGCATAAAAAATCGTAACTGCAAAGAGAGAAGAGCTTATCTCATTTTAATCTTAGTTTCTTTCTTAACCTCGTCATATGTTTGCTTCCACTCCTCTTAACAGTGTTTCTGACTGAGGAATTTTTCTATTAAATGAGTATGTCTCTGGAATTGTGTATTTGCTCTAGTTAATGAGGACAGTGATGAAGACTAAAGTCATTTTTATATATTCTGTGTTAAATTATTACATTTAATGTAAACAATATAATATAACTTTTAAAATCGGAATTTTAATTTTTATTACATAAAAAGGTATTTTTGTAGTAGGGAAAAAATTATTTTATATACATTTCTATACTAGCAAACAAGTAAAAGTTTGTTAGAACGTAAAGTTAAAAAAAAATGAGTTTTTAATTTTTTTCACATTGTTGCACCACATCGAAAAAATCATGAGTATAGAGGATGTGTAAGGCACTTCCTGAAAAATTTTGGTGATGAACACTTTTCAAAAAGGTAGTAAAAAAAATTATTTTAGCCTTATTTATTTTCTTAAAAATCCAGTTTTAATCTTGAAATCATAATGAAATTTTTTTTGTATGCCTTTTATTCGCAAGCATTGGAAAAAAAATTAAACCTTTTTTATTGCAAATTTTAAAATTTAAAAAAAATAATAACGAATAAAGTTTTGTTTCAAATACCTCTAAACTCGATTGAGATTGAGAGCTGAAATTTGTTGTAAATTATTTTTACTAGATACAGAAATGATCCTCAAACTCAAAATGAAAAAATCTTTGGGGGCATTTTTCCCATCAATACCTGCCTATACCCTTTGTTTTTGTCACAACACATATGCGACGTCGCACCGCTATCAATACACCATGTATTTTTTCGTTGTAGAGTGCTGCTGCTGTGCTTTAACAGTTGCTTTGTTCTTCTCTTTCTTCCTGAAATTTTTTCTTATTTCGAAATTCACTTCCACGATGACCTTGCTTATTACAATTATAACACTTTTTGTTTATCGTTGTTCCTTCTATCAATCGTTTTATTTTATCTTTGTCACCGCTATGTCCTTCGCACCCGTTATGACTGTCCCATTTTTGCTTTGCAAAACCTATTTGCATGCTTGTGTGCATCCCTTTCTTCACGCCGCGCTCCTTCTTCAGGAAGTTTAACTTTGACAAACCCAAATGTAGGTAATTTATTGCGTTTCCATTGCGATCAAAAAATTTTCGAAATCCTTCGGCATACTAGATAACAACATGATGACTTTAAGTTCATCTACGATTTTCACTTCCATTTCAGACAATTTTTTAATTAATTCCGCAAAGGGAACATTTTCGCCTTGTTGCACAAGTTTTTAAGTGCATCAACTGCGTTGGCTTCACATTTAGTATGATACCCGCTGAAAACTTTCGGTCTGTTCTGTGCCAATTTTCGGCCTCCTCTAGACCATATTCCGATTTAATGTATGTTCCATTTACGACACTTAAAAAAACCGGTTGTAACAAGCACGCTGCGCATGGACTTACACCAGACACCGTAGTTGTCATCACCTAATTTTTCTATTTGTAGACCCACACTCATTGTTATTATACTCTTCACGGGAGTGAATAATATTACACGTTTGTCATGAAGTTTGTAACACACAGAAGGAGACATCGCAGACCACATAAAGTATATATATTTGTGATCAGCTCGAAGACGAGTTGATTTAGCCATGTCCGTCTGTCCGTCTGTATGTATGCAAACTAGTCCCTCAGTTTTAGAGCTAGAGAGCACATGGGTTTCTTTTTACCATACGCAGCACATTTGTCGGAATCAGCTGAATCGGATCACTAGGGGGGCGGTACCTCCCATACAAACCTCCCTTTAAATTAATGTTCTTAAAAAAGTTTTTTGTTTTTTAACATATGGAACTGAAATTTGGACACTATAAGTTTCTAATCTAGGGCCATCAATCCTGTAAATTTCATGATCCTAGGGCTACTAGGTGGGGTTCCTCCCATACGTTCTTGTTCTTGTTAGAAAAAGTTTTTTGATTTTTAACATATCGAACTGAAATTTGGACCCTATAAGTTTGTAATCCATAGCCATCAATCGTGTAAATTTCATGATCCTAGGGCTACCAGGTGGGGTACCTCCCATAAAACCCCCCCTTAAATTAATGTTTTTGTTAGAAAAAGTTTTTTGTTTTTTAACGTATCGAACTGAAATTTGAGCTTTAAAAGTTCCTGATCTATATTCAGCAACCATATAAATTTCACGATCCTAGGGTTACCAGGAGTGGTACCTCCCATACAAACCCAAATTAAATGCCAAACTTCTTTACATAGTATAAAGCAAAGTCGAAATTTCAAGAAGTTAGAATACTGACTACTTCTAAGCCACGCAACGTATTTTGATACGGTTTTCACTGTTAATTAAAGAATTTCATTAGAAATGTTTGCATGTACATAAATAATAAATCCATAATAAAAGTAATTATGATTATTATCATTAATTATTCATATTTGTCATTCACTAAAGACAGCAACACTAAGTTTGACATTGACCAAAACAGGTATTTGTAATTCACTACAACATCAAACAGCTCTTTTTGGTTCACAAAACAGTTCAAAGTGTAGTTCTTTCCTCATTTACCAATACTGTATTTTGATAATTTCACAGGTTAGCTTTGCGGACGAGTCCCGTTTTGTTCGCTTATAAAATTAATGTAGTTGTAATAGTGTTATAATTTATGAAAAAAGCATTTACTGCTACTACAATACTGCAGCTTTTCATTATTTACACAGCAAAGTTTCTTCAAATGTGATTTTAGAATTAAATTAAAGTAATTATTATTATCATTTAAGCCATACTATAAGGTAAAGAAAACATTTGTTTACTTGCAATATTAGGAAAAAATTGTCACCTACCAACGATCAAATAGGTAAAGTAAATCATTTAATTCTGTCAAAGATCAATGGACTGACACACTGAAGCATACTACTCTGTAGACAATGCTATTGATCTGGAAGAGGCTGTACATTTCCCAACAGAATTTCTTAATTCTCTACAGCTTTCTGGTTTGCGCCCACATAAATTAATTTAAAAGTAGGGTGTCCCTATTTTATTACGGAACGTTAATCCACCAAAATTGTTCAATGGTACACGTTTACAGATAAAATCATTAAAAAAAACTACATAATAGAGTGTACAATACTGACCGGATGTGGAACTGGAGAAGTCGTTTTAATTCCCCGGATTCCATTAATACTAACGCATCTACCTTTCCAATTTAGAAAATTGCAATTTCCTGTAAAATTGTCATTTTCAATGACAATTATCAAATCACAAGGTCAAAAATTTAACGTTGTGGGCTTAGACCTGAGCATTCAGTGTTTTTCCCATGGACAGTTATATGTAGCTCTTTCACGCGTCAACTCAGTTCGTATTGTGTAATGACAAAAAAGCTGTAAAAATTGTATACAAAGACATATTGTAAACAAAAATTTGTTAAAAAATTAATTAATAAATGTCTCTTTCTGTGTGTTACAAACTTCATGACAAACTTATAATATTATTCATTTCCGTGAAGAGTATAAAAAGAGAATTTAGTGATGCTAAGAAAGGAAGGTTGGATGCAACCATGAGGAGCGTGAAGAGTATCACATCCTTGGCATAGCCAATGATAGCCTTCTTTCTGGTTTTGTTCTGCCTTTTTACCCGACTGCCATGAACTGTTATGCTTTTCACGCGTATCTTGTATGTTTGTAAATTTCTTTATTACCTTGTATCTTCCAAATGGCTCCATGGAATTCGACAGTTGAGGTATCGGTATATTCGTCTTAGTGTCCTTAGTAAGTGTTTGCAAAAAAAATTGTGGCTTTTTGGCGCGAAGTAGTAAAATTAAAGTTGTTTTAATAGAAAAACTTTTTTTGTTTTTTATCATATCGAATTCAAATTTTTACATTTTGACTGGTACATATTTACTAACCATGTAACTTTCAAGATCGTAGGATTACCAGAAGGGGTACCTCCCATACAAACCCAAATTCAAAATAAAGTTCTTTTTAGTGCATTATTTTTAAATTGTATTTTTTGCAGTCGGGTTTTTGATTTTTTTAATTATTAATTCTTTTGTTTATTGTTTTTTAGATGAACGATAATTCTTAGCTTTATGGATTACGTTACATTAGCATTATGTATTTTATTTATTCTAAAATCAATTAAACTGAACTATTGTCATTCAAGTCAATGGAACTTAAGCCATATTGAGCTGATCCGAACTGAATTAAAATCAAAAGAGATGCACAAAATATTGTAAATTCTAATTGGAGTTGGATAGATAACAAAAAAGCATTACGGACTTTAGCAATACTACAACAGCAAAAGCAGTTGTAAAGTTTGTAATTCAGAACACTACGTGTCTCTGTGACTATATTCATAAATGTAGGTATAGTAACACATGGATCTACCCAACAAACACCCACTCGTTTATCCTTATTATCTCATTTTCTCGTTTACTTAATCACTCGTTGGGTCGATCACTCACCTGTATGGTATTTCACTAAGATTGCTCTGTGAATGTGAATGGGGTACCTTAGAGCTCTTATTCTTGTTAACACCAATGACAGCCAGTTCATGTGCCGAGCCCGTCAAACTACGATCACTACCACGTCGTCTCCCCAGGCCACCAGCTCCTGGTGTTTGAATTATAGAACAACTTGCGTTACTGCTTCCACCACCACTGCCTTTCGCCATATCACCAATATTGGGTTGAATAGAGAGCGCTGCAGTCATCTTCTTTTTGGCACCACTTACTGCACTGAAATTAAAGAAACGTTTCTTGTGAGACGGTTGAATGCCAAAATCAAGCAGACGCTTGTAATGATCAGAATATATATATATATATAATATATGCTCCGATGCCGAATCAAACGTAAAACGTGATGGATTTTTAAGACCCTTCAATACACTGTCCATTGTTTTGCCATCTATATTAATCTCACATGGTGCACCAGGTTTCAGAAATTCCCTACGAAGAAAACAAATTATTTAATTATGGTATTTAAAGTACATGCGTAAAATTATTCTAAGTGTAGTTATACCCGTAATACATACTCATAAATCTCGTTGACTTTGCCTGGTACTTGTGAATGCGCCGACCTACGCAAACGGTTGACAGCAATCCAAAAGCGTATATTTTCATGGAAATATTCCTTCTCTAGGAACGTTGCGAACTCTTGAAGACCCGTTAGATCAGAAACGAGCTCTTCAATGGAAATGGCCCAACGACGCACGAGTTTTTCGGTTGGTATGTCAACAAAAGTGCTATTCAAGTGCCAAAAAGTCACATCCTCAGAGCACCATGGATTCGATGGTAAGGCCTGATTCAAGAAGAAATCATAATCGGCAAAAGTCTCTGAATAGATGACCAACGATTCGCAGGCCTGTGACATTTTCATGCGTGTGCGATTTAGACATTTCGCCAAATATTCAACTTCACATTCCATATCGTCAATAGTCTTCTTTTTGTTGGACTTCAAACCCTGGCGATCTCGTAATGGAACTGGACATGGCTCCAGTGGTGTAAATTGGCCGGGGGGCGGACGGTGTACACGCCAATAGGCACGCTCCTATAAAACTCATACATTAGTCAATCAATAATTTAATCAACTAAAGATATTATGCCACTTATATGTTACCTGTGAATCACCGACAATTTTGTCGCCCTTTTTACGATCCTTTGCCAGGCGAACTTGTTCATCAGCTTGCATCGATATAAATTCCCATTTACCTTTAAGATTCTTTTGCAGCGAGGACAATGCTTCGGCCTCATATACTTCCAATGCATGACGTTGCTTATTTCTAAGCGAACGTTTTGCTAGATAAATAGCGTATTCAACATTATCAGGTGTCTTGTGCTGCCATGGCCAATAGTACGGCGTTTGAAAACGATACAAGGACGAATCATCCTTTACGTTCAGGGTTTTTGTGTCATTCACAGGAAAAAAATAGCCATGCAGGCATAGTTGATTTGCAATACTTAATGCCTCAGACTCTTCAAGTAAGGCGATCCATTAGCCACTCAACTAGATCATAACCTTGAAAAAATATTGGTATTACCATATGGAAATTTGAAGCAATATTTATTTAATAGAATAATAGCTACCCATAAACGCATATGGTATGGAGGTAAGAAACATTTTTTGCTGACGTACTGGGACACCATGTTCAAGGTCCTGCATTTCACGTACCAGCCATTACATCTGTAATCAAGCAGAAGATTATTAATAATTAATATTATAAAAACTAAGGCTTAATGCAATGGGTAACAAGTTTGAAAATAAATGTTTTAAGGTCAATTGCGACAAAATCATCGAATAAGGGTGTGAACTGGTATTATTACTTTCACTTGGTGTTTGCCATAAAGGTTATAAAGAAATTATCAGCTGATAAAGAGAATAGATGAATTTATTGAAATAAATTAAAATGTAATTCATATTTTTTGTCTATACGCCACGTATAACGGCCCATGGGAAAAGTGCGTTAAAACAAGGTTTATTTCACAAATTTCCAAGGATTGGCGCTGCGATTTATTAATCGTTCTTGCGAATGCTAGCCGAAGCTGAAACTGGACGCGATTAAATCATTGCTTCAATCATATTGGGCGCGTTCAGCAGAAGACAGCGCCGATTCTGTTTGCTTACTTACTAACCGCTGACTGATATGTGTTTTCTGAACGCAGTGCTGCGTGCTTCTAAAATTACGGCTCTGTAAAATGTGCGGCTTAGAAGTCTGCCGTAATTAAAATTATGGCTTGGGAGTCTTGCACATTAAGAGCTGAGTAAAGTACAAAAATGGATGACAATCTTTCCTACAATAAAGATACTCTCCATTCCACTCACCTTTAAAACACATATTTACAACATAAATAAATATTCCCGACCAAGCCTGGTCCCTGCACTTTGCTAATTCTACCTCCTATCGTTCTTAACTCTCACCCAGAGCTGACGGTTGCGCTCTATGGCTATTTCTCATATTAAAAAAAACTAGGTTATAGTTATAATTATAATCTTGATTCTTATAAGTAAATAAGAAATATAATTAGATGTTATTTAATTATACTACCAACAACGCTCAAAATTTCTTAACAATAGCGTTTTTATTTCTTTGTTTACAAACAAAGCACAGCTGATTGAAGTCCGCTGACTCCAAGTTATCAAAGTATTTTTATGATTGATTTTTAGTCAGCGCAATCACTACATTATAAATGAGTTTGTTAATTTGACAGTCACAATGAACACCAAGTAATCGGATAAAGTCCTGCTAAAAGCGCCCATTGTTCATCAGCTTCTTAACAGCGAGTCTTCTTCCATTGCATAGTTTCGGTTGGTTCTGATGTTGTATTATGATTATCACCGAGCAGACCTTAAGCTGCAAATTGTGCTGCGGCATTCCTGGCAAATCCAATGAATTCAGGAATTCAATTAGATAATAGAGGACTTAATATAGATCGTTAATTAAATCGTTTGACTTAAATGAAGATAATCGGCCAGCGATTTAAATTTATTTTTTTGAGTTTAATGTGAAAACGTTTTTAAGAAAAGTTCCACAGACATGCCAAAATCTGACGCTCTTTCAGAAATGCAACAAAAACATGTACCCAATATTGGTAATATACGTAGTAGCCCTCTATGGGATACTGTGGCAGCACTGTGACAATCCTAGATCCTTCTCTTTCCTGTTTGGTCGGTATCGCAGATGCAAACGCCATAATTTTAATTTCGTAAAGTCTTAACCCTAGAGTAGTCGAAAACTTTCTGTGGAACGTGAGTAGTCGCGTGGTGAGCTTCTTCCCGCCCATACTTAAAATGATTTTTCTTTAGGATAGAATAGCTAAATAAATTCATAATGATTTTAATATGATAGAATAAGACATCCATTACCAGAAAAAGTAAGAAGTATTTTAGATTTGTACTAGGAATTATAAAATAAATTCTTTAGGAAATCTAAGGAAAAATTTTATGAATTTTATGTATCCCTATCTTACTCTACATAAAAAAAGAAAAGTTTAACTTAATAACAAAGTCAAACGTTTTCATCATCTACGACACGTATTTCATGAAAACAGTCGTGGCACATGTACATACAAAGTTCGTTACACAGTAACTTTGCCCATCTTTGCACCATTTTTCGGTCCTTCTATTGCTGGCACAACTTTGTCAGATTCTGTCGCTGATTGTTCTGCGTCAGTATTATGATCACAATATTCATTTTCCCTAACATTTTCAGATATATTTTCTAATAAATTTTGTGCATCATCTTCTTCAAAATCAGACTCCACTTCCAACCACGAAACTATATGTGCGTCTTGTTTATGCTATTTGTATACTTCACGCGTCGTATAAAAAAAAAAGATATAAAATAAACTAAGCAAAACGTGAAAACGTTTTCAATGAACCATTATAACCATTATACATAGTATAAAGCAAATTCGTAAGTCCAGACTTTTTCGATATTAGTACATGCTACAAGTCAACAAATACAGTTATTTGTAAACTGTAGAAATTAATAGTCGTTCAATTGTCGGATATCGATTCTGTCCATAACATATGTTTCAATGTACGTATCAACAAAGTCGTCTTTTGTAAAACTTAAATTTTTGTTAATTCTTTGTGCGTCAATATTAAATCAATTTTCTTTTAAAGTGTTGCTGTGTTTTGCATAAATGAAAGAAAACCCAAAAAAAAAAAAAAAAAAATCCAAAATCAAAGTAAAGATCTTTAAATCAATTATACCAAGAATAAGAAACGCAAACAGACATCGCTTGCTTCAGAATGATGAAACCGATTAAGAAAAGAAAATGTCAGGTGTAATTTAATTATTTAAATTTATTACATTTAATACATGGTAATGATGGAAGAAATATGATATGTAAGGTTTGCATATGCATTGCATGTCACGCACGTACGTTAGATCTAGACAGGTCCCGACGCGATCATGGATAATGTAAATACACACGCCTGAACTTATATCTGCTTTGACGAATTCATTTTATTCTCTTCCCCCCTTTGCACATTATAAAAGGCATACGATGCTTGCCCATACACATACTCACTCATACACCTTAACTTATGTCTGCTTTGACTCTTTCATTCATTCATTCTTCCTCTCTTCCCCTTGCACGTCTCACATTTTATGACACTTTTCGTAATTAATTTTTCAATTTTTTCTAAATAATAATAATACAAAAAGTCAAATTTTCTCAATTTCCCGGTGGATTTTCCAAAAATTTTCATTCACATTCTTCTAATTGGCCTAAGACGAACATACAAAAGAAGAATAGGACAATCCTTTCTCAAGCAATACGCTTACAAAACAGAAGATAATTTTCAATTTTATTCACCTTTTTGTACGCCGCTCCCTTGCTTGGCGGTACGACTTGTGAGTCACGAGATATATTAAAATCAAAGGCGACAATTTTCGTAAAATTCTGAAAGAGTGGCACATTGTGGCATGTATACCCATTTTAAAAAAATGTGTTAAAAGTAATGTGCCTCACCTTATATAAGCACACTTTTGAAGTGAAACTGCTGCACAAAATGTTAGAAATCAAGTCTTAAAATAATTGCTTGAGTTGTGTATAATATTAATCATTTATTTCATTATTGAAGAAGCAATTTTAGTGTTGAAAGCATATTATAATTAATAATTTAAATAATAGAGTCAGCTCATTCCAAAGCTTTTCGATAGGATTCAAGACCGGTGATTGACCTGGCCAGCTTAGTAAATTGACTTTCTTGTCTTTGAACCAATCCTTGACCAACTTCGATGTGTGTTTTGGATCATTATCCTGTTGAAAAGTCCACCCAGTGGCAAAATTCTTCAGCATAGGGCAGCATGATGCTTTCCAAGATGTTTTTGTATTGGAATCTGGTCATGGTATAATATTCGATGTATTGGTCAGACGCCATACCAGGAAAAACATACCCAAACCATAATGTTGCCGCCGCCGTGCCTAACGGTATTATTTGTGTAGTCCATGTGGAATTCCTTTCTTGGGAGCATCGAACTTTCCAAGCACTATCATTACCAAAAAAAATTATTTTTGTTTCGTCACTCCACAAAATTTTTTTCACCGCCTGTTTACATGTTTTTTTTTGGGAGAGTTAGCCTCATCTTCAAATTATTTTGTCGAAGCAGCAGAACTCTTCGGGCTATTCGGCCAGGTAGGTTAGCATGTTGTAGTTTGTGACAAATCGTTCGGGCTGAAATTTCTTGGTCAATTTCAGCTGAAATGCATCTTGAAGATTTGAATGGGTCCTTTTTAGCGAATGTGATGATACGGGTATCTGTTGTAGTCGATGCCTTCTTTGGCCTACCTCAAATTTCGCTATTTTTTTTAGCTTTTAAAGCATTCTGCACAAAAAACAATGATCGTTTCATTGTTTTGGCAACGGATCGAAGACTCCTCGTTGGTACAATGTGGATTTCGACCCATTTACTAAAACGTAACTTGTTAATTTCACTGTAATTGCCTTTTAACACAATTAACAATACGAACCTTAACCAGAAAACCAATTATATTAAAGAAGAAAGTTCCAAATCACGCAATGTAAATACTTATATTTCCAGGCGGAGATATGTCGTTTCTAAAGCGGCGAACGTATGTCATATAAAAACGACATTGCTCCGTGAGGAAATATGAAGTTTAAAAACGACAGCAGAGAGTGACACACAAACTTCTCTATTCTCCCATTCTACTGCGCTCCCAACATCAACGGTTGTGTCTGACTATGTGCAAAAGATGTGCAACGGAGGCATCGTTTTTACATTCATACAATTTGTTTTTGGGTATGCCAAAATTGGTAATAAGAAGAGCTGTTTAGCTTTGACGCCCGTCAGTCAGATATTGCTATTGCAACAGTATACATGTTCCCGATGCTTATTTTTAATTATTTTTATAATTTATCTATACAATTTTATAGGCTTTGACGCCTGTGTGGCATAAATCAGCATAATCGGATTAGAAAGTTGGACCAAAGATTATTAGTTACGTAATTAATTGTATGTCTAAACGAAAAATAAATGCTCGTGTCTCAAATAACATTTCTGATACCTTTCCACTACACAACGGTATCCCTCAAGGATCACCCATATTACAAATACTTTTCTTAGCCAACCACGAGTACTCTCACAGTGTAGTTTCTTGTAGTATAGTGTATCAGGAGTGGGGGAAACGCTTGGTGAGCTGTTTGACTTAGTCAATTCGTCAGTACAGCTATGAGTGAGCAACAGGTTCCAGCGTCCGTTGCACAACGGGTTATAATAAAGTTTTTAACTAAGGAAGGCTCAGTATGGGCATGATACTCTGTCTAAAACTCAAGTGTTTGATTGGGCCAAAAAGTTTAAGAGTGGACGAGTAAGTGTGTAAAATATGAGTCATAATCGACGTCCAAAATCAAGCGTCTCTGGTGACAACATTGGTGCAGTTCGTGACCTTATTGAAAGTGACAGGCGGCTCACTATTCAAGAAATCGCTTTACAGGTGGACATTAGCTATGGAAGTGCTCAAACAATCATTAAAAATCATCTTGGTTTCAAAAAAATCTGTGCCCGATAGATCCCAATGTTGTTGAACGAAGATCAAAAAAACATCCGACTGCAAATCAGTAAAAGACATCTGAATCGATTTCAGTGGGAGGGAGAGGCTTTTTTGAGGCGTATCATGACATGTGATGAAACATGGGTGCATCATTACACTCCCGAGTCCAAGATGGCGAGTAAAGAATGGCGTAGGAAAGCCAAAACCCGTCTCTACGCCGGTAAGGTCCTCGCGACCGTCTTTTTCGACTACAGAGCAGTGTTGCTCATTGATTTCCTACATGACCGACGTACAGTTAACGCTGCCTACTACTGCCAGCTGTTGGAGGCAGCAAAAGCTGCTTACAGAAGCAAAAGACGCGGTGTCCCCATCAGAATGGTCATCCTTCTTCATGACAATGCCAGGCCACATACGGCGGGTGAAACGAAACAAAAACTGGAGGATATGCATTGGGAAAGCCTTGAGCATCTTCCATACAGCCCAGATTTGTCACCCAATGAATATCATTTGTTTGCGCCCATGAAAGATGCACTTGGAGTATTGCGATTTGACAACGATCAAGATGTTGAGGAATTCGTGCGCAATTGGTTGGTGACTCAACCTCAAAGTTTCTACGAGCAAGGAATTTACAAGCTTTCAAACCGCTGGGAAAAATGTGTAGAGCGTGAAGGAGACTATGTAGAAATATATTCAATAGAATTTTTGTATTGTTTTATAAATAAATGAATATTAAAAAACACTTCCGGTTAATATTTGATTCACCCTCGTATATCTGTAATACTCTTCTTAATATCATACAATAAACTTGAAAAACCTTATCACAATTCACAGGAACATAACCTTAACTTCATATGCTGATGATTTTTACATTATTTTCAAATTAAAAAAAAATTAAAGACAAGTAATTAACAATCTTAATGATCTCTTTAGTAAAATTTACCAGTGGTGCTCCTTATCAGGCACATCATTGTCAATTGACAAATGCAAACAGTTACACATATACCAAAAACACAATTGGTAGTGCATGATCTCTACCTTAAACTTCATCATACCCACAGTAGACAGCATGAAAATATTTGGACTGACTTTTGACTCAAGATACAGATGGAACAAACACGTAGACGAACTTACCAACTCTCTTACAGAAAGAATTAACATCATTAAATGTCTCTCGAGTAATATATTTAACTTTCTTTTAATATTATTGTATTTATTTACCCAATAATTCATAGTTATACAATTTTCATAATTTGATTTTTACAGAGTTTAGTTATATCCTTGATACTTCACTATTGAAATTGATTTTTTTTTTTTAACTTAAGTTATATTTACATACTTTAATTGATTTACTTGATTTAATTAAGGAAAAAGGGGAAAAAACCTTAAAACTAGTTAGTTTTACTAAAACTTAACACTTACTTACCTTAACTTAAGAACTAAGGTTTTGGTACTTAAATAATCTAATTACATCATTTTAGAACTAAGAACCAATTTACAAGCAATCTTGTACAATACATTTTATTACATAAGTAAGTTGCGATCATTAAAATTTAAGTTGTATAGAACTATTTTTTCTTGAACTGTTTATACATTGGCTTTTTATGTAATCGGGTAGTGGAAAAATAGAATGGTAAATTGAGTAACATTTTAGGCAATTTATTCTGAACAATTTAAAGTCAATTTACGTGCGTGGAAGTACAATCTCCCCAAACCTGAGACCCATAAGTTTCTTGTCCAGTGAAATTTGTGATTTCTTGTTTGTGAGCGGATAAAGTACACAAATAGCTTTGTTTATTTAATAATTAAAGATGGAAGCAAGCATCTTATTCCACCAAGGAACATCTCTTCGTGGTTTATGCACTTTTTCTGGACAACTTTTATAAAAGGCATTGATTATATTAGAATGAAGTTCTTCAGCTTCTGATTCAAGCTCTGATTTTAAATAAATATGCTTATTTGAGCAGTTAGTACCATACTGTAGATAGAGGTAAAGGATATCCCAGTTGGTTTTCTTGGGATTTCTGTAAACTTTGGCTTGTGTTACAGTTGCACCCACATCAAACTGTATGTGCATATGATCTGACATGGATGTTTCCTGTGACACGTGCCAATTTGAGACTTCCGATGAGACATTATGACTAGCAAGAGTGAGATCAAGAACTTCCCCCTTTTTGCATTCACAAACGTCGGTTCGTTGCCTCGGTTTAATATGGTAATATTATGACTTAGTAAAAATTCAAGAACGTACTCATCTCTTGTGTTAATGTCGTAGCTTCCCCAGGTTGTGTGGTGTTTGTTTGCATTGCAGGAGAGAATCCATCGGATATGACGCTGCTGACAATACTCCGCTAGGGCCAAAACTTCCTCTGTTGGGGCAGTAGCCGCGTCTCCCGGTAGATAAGCAGAGGCAAGGATGACCTCATGCTCCCCTTTGCTGGTAGGCACTTTTGCCCAAATCGCCACTAGGTCTTCAGAAATAAACCTTGAGAAAGGAAGAAAGGTTAGTTGGTTACTAATTAGAATCGCCGCTCTAGGGCGATTCTTATTGGTGGCATGATCAACCTATCATTTGAGTTTTGGAGCCCTTTGATGACTCCGTTATATGCCCATGGTTCTTGGATGAAAGCTACATCCAAGAGCTCAGCGTTAAACTTCCTTGCCAGTATATCTGAGGCAGCTTTGGCACGATGGAGGTTTATCTGAAGGCATCCGAGTTGCCTTAAATTGCTGCTGGGTTTGTGTTGGGGAAGAGCCATTAATTGGATTTTTTACGGGCTCTTGCCGCCCTCTTCTTCCCTCTGTTACTACCCAGCAAGATCGCTTCATCTGCGGATCTATAACCTCCCTTTTTAGCACGCTGGTGATCGTGGCATGGGATTTTGGTGGCAGCATGAAGCGATGGTGACATTCTTATGCCCTCCTTAACCTGCTGACGTCTTTCGTTTAGACCAGATGCTGAAGTAGTTACTGCAGCTATATTAGAGCACTGTGGTTGCTCTGGTATTGACTCTGCAGTCATCGTGGATGGACACTTTGAGCTTTTTGAGTTCGCTCGCTTTTTGGGGCACATTTGATTTTTCTTTATGACTTCGGCTGAGATAGGGTCTATGGCGAAGGTAATCTCCGAAACCGTACCTTTACGCACTCAGATGAGTGCTCGCCAGTCGCTCACCCTTAGGTCAGTGTTCTGCCTGTTCAGAAGACCCAGTATATCTTCTGTGGTAATACTGTCCAGTTCAGGGAAGTAGCCAATGTAGATCTGAGGACGTAGTATTTCATCCTCTTCAACAATCATCAACTCGGCATCCTTCTTCCTTAAATTATATAAAACAAAATATAAATTAAATAAGACAAACAATTATTCTGAAAATCTTTTAGAATATTTTAATTTAAATATTTAGAAAAGCATTTAATTGTTGCTTAAAGCGAGGTCAAAATTAAGAAAATCATTTCTTACATATCGAAAAGAATAGAAAGTGCAGCAGCTGGAACAAACGCAAGAACACAAGCAAACAGTAGTTTGTTTATGTACCGTATGTTTTCAGCGTCAGCATCAGCAAGTGAAAGCAACATTTGAGTAAATAAAGGCAACGACGTTGTTATAACTCTGTGTTATGTCTATACTGTTTCATGGCCATTGTACAAACGTCAAATGATTAGTTGATTTTTCTTCGAAAAATGGTATGTACATATCCAACAAAAAAAAAAAACTTCCATTATCCCAATAAATCAAGAAAATTTCCATAAATTGCAATTATCTTTACGGAATAAACAGTCTGCTTTCCATATTTTATTTTATTCTGTATTATCCCTTTACAATTTAATCTTTACGGAAAAAACAGTCTGCTTTGCTTCCTTAAGGTAGGCATTGACCATACAAATATTTGCGCAAATGCTACGAAAAGGGAGAGCGCAAGCCATTTGTGTCATCGATGGCATTGTTTATGAACTTGTGCAAATGTTGGACGAAAATCAAAACGTTTTGATTTTTCTTCAAATCTTTACTCTCATTCTTGCATTTGTGTGTGTATTTATGTGAGGATGATAACATTCTCTCATTTTAAGGAAATTTTTTATGTGAATAGACGCGTGAGAAAAATGCAGAAGATATAGAAACGGTAAAGAAAAAAAAAGAAACAAAAAAGTAAATATGTATTACACATTATTTGATTATTTTATTCTTGGTTTTTCCTTTTTTGTTTCTGTTTTTATATCACAAATTGAGGTTTTTTTTTCAAACAAAACAAACATTTTATTCAACTTGTAAAAATGGAAAATGAAATCAAAAATTTAGCGCATTTCTTAATGCGTACGAAGCATTGCCGTCTCTGTGTGAAGAACCATTACGAGTTGCTGCTATCAACATTCAAAACCATTAATTCTGAAGGAACAAAGAAGACAATGATTAGAAAAATAAATTCCATATGGACATCATACCGCCGAGATCTAAAGAAACGAAATGATAGTGTGAAGTCGGGTGCTGGCGGGAAAGATTCATATAAGCCCCCACTATGATACTTTCACCAATTAAAATTCCTGGAAGACCAAACGGAGCACAAAAGAGGCATGAGCTCACTGGATGAAGAAAATGATGATTGAAGTAAGTAAGAAAAAACCAGAAAGAAGGCAATCATTGGCTATGCCAAAGATGTAATACTCTTCACGCTACTACGAGTTGCCTCCAACCTTCCTTTTTTAACATCACATCAGTTTGAGTGGTAATTTTTTTGTACTTTTATTCTTTATAAGTTTCTCATTTAATTTGGGTTTATATGGGAGGTACCCCTTTTGGCATCCCTAGGCCTAGGATCATGAAATTTGCACGGTTGATGGATATAGATCAGAAACCTATATTGTCCAAATTTCACTTCGATATGTTAAGAAACACAAAAAAAGCGCTCTAGCTCAAAAACTGAAGGACTAGTTTACATACATACAGACAGACAGACGAACAGACGGACATGGCTAAATCAACTCGTCTCATCGAGCTGATCACAAATATATATACTTTAAGTGGTCTGCGATGTCTCCTTCTGTGTGTTACAAACTTCATGGCAAACTTATAATACTATTCACTCCCGTGAAGAGTATAAATATCTTCATTATTAGAAATGAATATAAGTGAATCAAGAAAAAGTTTTAAATGTTGTTTTGCCAGGGAACTTTTCCAACAGTATTGAAATAATTGAAATATTGGTTCCTCACAGTTCTAGCCATATTTGTAGAGTTTCTTGCATTGGAAACATGAAGGCTATGGAGGTTGCCATCAGCTCGGTGATCCTCACTAGTCTGAATGGATTCAACAATTGGTTTAACAATGTAGGTCGAATCATTTTTCATTTGCTTAGTGTTATGTAAGTAGCAACAGGTCATTGCTATGAATGCAGCTTTTTCTGGCGCCAGGTTAATAGTGGTTCGTAAGACCCGAAACCGTGCTGTTAAAATGCCAAAGGAATTTTCTACAATCTTACGTGCCCGGGAAAGTCGATAATTGTAGATTCTTTCTTCTTCATTTAGTGTGTAGTGACTAAAAGGCTTCATGATGTTTTCCATTAGTGGAAAATCATCATCTGCCACGAACACAGAAGGTGCAACATCTTTAGAGTCTGGAAGGGGTTCTGCATTAGGAATGTGCAACGTTTTTGCTTTCAATAATGTAAAAAACTTTGTGTCGTTGAAAACACCACCATCGGATGCCCTTGGCATTAACTATTGCCATTAAAATAATGGAGAAATGTTTTTTGTGATTGTTATTCATTGAGCCTGATCCAGGTGGTTGTATTTTGTTAATATATTTTCCATCAATTGCTCATAAGCAATGTGAAAAGTTCCAACGTTCGTTGAACTGTTATGATTCTTGTTTCTATTTATTTCGTGATTGAGGAAGCTGAAAATCAATAAAAAACTACTTGAAAGTCTTAGGAGGAACTTGTGTCGCAGCCAAAAAGAAAAGAAAATAACAGACGAGGAAAAATTGATGCGAAAAACTAATCAAACGAAAGGAGACCACTGTAAGGGACTCTATATCGAAGTCATGGGGTGTCCAATACGACCAACTGGGGTCCACCCAACAAACCAGTGCGAGCCGCATAATTTCAGACGTACTGTTTCATGGTAGTTTCTGATCGCTTGAAAAGGGGCACGTAAAGCATGCGCACAACATGTCCAACAGGCAACGTGCACCAGCACCGAACTACATGCCACAACATGTTATGGTACCAACCGGCCATCATACAGCTTTTTACAACCTTTCAGTATCAGCTTCTCATTGAACAACAGTAGAACTTCTACTCCGCATATAATGTCAGTACTTAGTAGCAATGCGGAAAAATCGTCATCAGAGAAGACTAAACAAGGGACGCTGCAAGGGTTTTTCTCTACTTTCCAGAATTAAGTTATATACTACGTATTTGTTCAGTTTCTATGAATTTTATGTTTTTTGAATTTTATCTTTTTATATTTTTTTTTTTTAATATTGAAAGTCTCATTATGTTACTTATTAGAATTAAGATACCACGATCTAAACAAAGGTAACGTTGAATAAAAAAAAAAAAAAAATAAGAACAACAGAATTTTGTTTCCTTAATAGGCTATTAAGTAAAGTAAAATGTTTTAAAGTAGTTACCTCAATCAAATCTTTTAGCTCACATTTAATAGCTTCGCAGGTCTCTAAAACAATTTTGCCAATAGTGTGTGTTGTAAATTTCAGGTCATCGTCGCTATTGCCGCTTGCCAAAAACCGCAATGTGAGAGAGAGCCGGTAGCAGGAATCGCTAATCTCATCAGAATATCCTGTTTCACTATACGATCGAGTATTTTTTGAAGAAGTTCTTCGAATGAACCTTTGCTCATACGAACATAATTTTTGAAGTCATTTGCCGAATTGAACTCCAGTTCTTTTAAAAGGAGAGTCTGGCCCAAAACAACTCTTTTCTTGTACCACTCTTTGCACCACTTTTTAGGTTCTCGCTTATTCATCCTCTTCTTTCGTTTCATTGTAATTGCAAGAAATATTGTCGCCGCACAATCACTGTCTGAACTTAATCTTGGTTTTATTTTCTATTTATCTTCTTTGTATTTAGTTTATACATAAATGAAAAACAATTATGAATAAATAACACAACATAAAGAAATAAACATACATACTTATGTATACGTATATATGTTTAGTGTGTGCCGCTGCTCAATCGCTGTGTGTACTATGCGCGCTTCAAAAAGAACTATAAACTACAAACGAAGCACGTTTACAATGACAACTATTTATGCAAATGTTTGTATCGTTGGTTGGCAACGAATTACAACAACAACTATATGCGCAAATATTTGTATGGTCAATGCCTTTAGTTATATAGAAAGATATAACGAGCATGATAGTTTTAAAATCGCTCTTAATCTTATACCAAGAAGTTTTATTCATATCATTGTGAACAGATGTATGTGCGATGTACATATTGCTCTGCCAAATATTTTTCTGACGAATATACGGGGAAGGATCGCGAGAACTTTACTTTGTGATTTTTACCATCGCTGACTCAGAATACGTTTTTCAAGAAATTGTATGATGATTTTCGTCCTTCGGTCCAAAATGAAAAAATGCTATCTAGGAACTATTTTGAAAACATTCGTTGTTTTAATGCCGTGTTCACAATGATTAGTTGTGATGCTAAAATTGATGAACAAATTACACAAGGTCTTTATCATTTTAAAATCCATGATGCATTTAATCATAAAGCTGGTCCTTTGACTGCTGCTTATGGTCGTTCACCTTCTTATGTACAATTGTATTTTTACGACGTAGACGTTGCATTGGCATCAGTGATGCCAACCACCTATCACAAAAGCAGGACAGATTGACCGCAAACAAGCAGGAAAAAAGGGACAAAAGACATTAAAAAAAGGACAGAAAACAGAACAAAATTTATTGCCTTATTATTTTTATTTTTAGTAATCTTTATCTTATAAATTTATTTTTAAAAATTAGATGAGTTTTATTTCCTCTTCATCTGCAGCACCACTGTTTGAGGCATTAATGCCAATTATAATTTTAATATTTATCCGGAACCTTGTATGTGTTATATGTGCCATCGCACTCCAAGTCTTATAAAAAGTGAATTGTTATAAATAGATATATTTACGCTCCCGACGTCATAGTGCGTCAAACTGTTCTTTTTAATGTGAAAACGTTTTTTTTTTTTTTTTTTGGTTATACATGTCACAATGTGCCGCTCTTTCAGAATTTTACGAAAATTGTCGCCATTGATTTTAATATATCTCGTGACTCAAAAGTCGTAGCGCCATGTAATTTATATATTCTGAGAATCTAAGGTGCGCTTATGTCAACAAGGGGGGAGGGGCGTACAAAAAGGTGAATAAAATTGAAAATTATCTTCTGTTTTGTAAGCGTATTGCTTGAGAAGGGATTGTCCTATTTAACTGATTTTTCTTTTGTTCGATTAGATCGTTAATTAAATCGTTTGACTTAAATGAAGATAATCGGCCAGCGATTTAAATTTATTTTTTTGAGTTTAATGTGAAAACGTTTTTAAGAAAAGTTCCACAGACATGCCAAAATCTGACGCTCTTTCAGAAATGCAACAAAAACATGTACCCAATATTGGTAATATACGTAGTAGCCCTCTATGGGATACTGTGGCAGCACTGTGACAATCCTAGATCCTTCTCTTTCCTGTTTGGTCGGTATCGCAGATGCAAACGCCATAATTTTAATTTCGTAAAGTCTTAACCCTAGAGTAGTCGAAAACTTTCTGTGGAACGTGAGTAGTCGCGTGGTGAGCTTCTTACCGCCCATACTTAAAATGATTTTTCTTTAGGATAGAATAGCTAAATAAATTCATAATGATTTTAATATGATAGAATAAGACATCCATTACCAGAAAAAGTAAGAAGTATTTTAGATTTGTACTAGGAATTATAAAATAAATTCTTTAGGAAATCTAAAGAAAAATTTTATGAATTTTATGTATTTTATATGACGCTGCTGACAATACTCCGCTAGGGCCAAAACTTCCTCTGTTGGGGCAGTAGCCGCGTCTCCCGGTAGATAAGCAGAGGCAAGGATGACCTCATGCTCCCCTTTGCTGGTAGGCACTTTTGCCCAAATCGCCACTAGGTCTTCAGAAATAAACCTTGAAAAAGGAAGAAAGGTTAGTTGGTTACTAATTGGCATGATCAACTTATCATTTGAGTTTTGGAGCCCTTTGATGACTCCGTTATATGCCCATGGTTCTTGGATGAAAGCTACATCCAAGAGCTCAGCGTTAAACTTAATTGCCAGTATATCTGAGGCAGCTTTGGCACGATGGAGGTTTATCTGAAGGCATCCGAGTTGCCTTAAATTGCTGCTGGGTTTGTGTTGGGGAAGAGCCATTAATTGGATTTTTTACGGGCTCTTGCCGCCCTCTTCTTCCCTCTGTTACTACCCAGCAAGATCGCTTCATCTGCGGATCTATAACCTCCCTTTTTAGCACGCTGGTGATCGTGGCATGGGATTTTGGTGGCAGCATGAAGCGATGGTGACATTCTTATGCCCTCCTTAACCTGCTGACGTCTTTCGTTTAGACCAGATGCTGAAGTAGTTACTGCAGCTATATTAGAGCACTGTGGTTGCTCTGGTATTGACTCTGCAGTCATCGTGGATGGACACTTTGAGCTTTTTGAGTTCGCTCGCTTTTTGGGGCACATTTGATTTTTCTTTATGACTTCGGCTGAGATAGGGTCTATGGCGAAGGTAATCTCCGAAACCGTACCTTTACGCACTCAGATGAGTGCTCGCCAGTCGCTCACCCTTAGGTCAGTGTTCTGCCTGTTCAGAAGACCCAGTATATCTTCTGTGGTAATACTGTCCAGTTCAGGGAAGTAGCCAATGTAGATCTGAGGACGTAGTATTTCATCCTCTTCAACAATCATCAACTCGGCATCCTTCTTCCTTAAATTATATAAAACAAAATATAAATTAAATAAGACAAACAATTATTCTGAAAATCTTTTAGAATATTTTAATTTAAATATTTAGAAAAGCATTTAATTGTTGCTTAAAGCGAGGTCAAAATTAAGAAAATCATTTCTTACATATCGAAAAGAATAGAAAGTGCAGCAGCTGGAACAAACGCAAGAACACAAGCAAACAGTAGTTTGTTTATGTACCGTATGTTTTCAGCGTCAGCATCAGCAAGTGAAAGCAACATTTGAGTAAATAAAGGCAACGACGTTGTTATAACTCTGTGTTATGTCTATACTGTTTCATGGCCATTGTACAAACGTCAAATGATTAGTTGATTTTTCTTCGAAAAATGGTATGTACATATCCAACAAAAAAAAAAAACTTCCATTATCCCAATAAATCAAGAAAATTTCCATAAATTGCAATTATCTTTACGGAATAAACAGTCTGCTTTCCATATTTTATTTTATTCTGTATTATCCCTTTACAATTTAATCTTTACGGAAAAAACAGTCTGCTTTGCTTCCTTAAGGTAGGCATTGACCATACAAATATTTGCGCAAATGCTACGAAAAGGGAGAGCGCAAGCCATTTGTGTCATCGATGGCATTGTTTATGAACTTGTGCAAATGTTGGACGAAAATCAAAACGTTTTGATTTTTCTTCAAATCTTTACTCTCATTCTTGCATTTGTGTGTGTATTTATGTGAGGATGATAACATTCTCTCATTTTAAGGAAATTTTTTATGTGAATAGACGCGTGAGAAAAATGCAGAAGATATAGAAACGGTAAAGAAAAAAAAAGAAACAAAAAAGTAAATATGTATTACACATTATTTGATTATTTTATTCTTGGTTTTTCCTTTTTTGTTTCTGTTTTTATATCACAAATTGAGGTTTTTTTTTCAAACAAAACAAACATTTTATTCAACTTGTAAAAATGGAAAATGAAATCAAAAATTTAGCGCATTTCTTAATGCGTACGAAGCATTGCCGTCTCTGTGTGAAGAACCATTACGAGTTGCTGCTATCAACATTCAAAACCATTAATTCTGAAGGAACAAAGAAGACAATGATTAGAAAAATAAATTCCATATGGACATCATACCGCCGAGATCTAAAGAAACGAAATGATAGTGTGAAGTCGGGTGCTGGCGGGAAAGATTCATATAAGCCCCCACTATGATACTTTCACCAATTAAAATTCCTGGAAGACCAAACGGAGCACAAAAGAGGCATGAGCTCACTGGATGAAGAAAATGATGATTGAAGTAAGTAAGAAAAAACCAGAAAGAAGGCAATCATTGACTATGCCAAAGATGTAATACTCTTCACGCTACTACGAGTTGCCTCCAACCTTCCTTTTTTAACATCACATCAGTTTGAGTGGTAATTTTTTTGTACTTTTATTCTTTATAAGTTTCTCATTTAATTTGGGTTTATATGGGAGGTACCCCTTTTGGCATCCCTAGGCCTAGGATCATGAAATTTGCACGGTTGATGGATATAGATCAGAAACCTATATTGTCCAAATTTCACTTCGATATGTTAAGAAACACAAAAAAAGCGCTCTAGCTCAAAAACTGAAGGACTAGTTTACATACATACAGACAGACAGACGAACAGACGGACATGGCTAAATCAACTCGTCTCATCGAGCTGATCACAAATATATATACTTTATGTGGTCTGCGATGTCTCCTTCTGTGTGTTACAAACTTCATGGCAAACTTATAATACTATTCACTCCCGTGAAGAGTATAAATATCTTCATTATTAGAAATGAATATAAGTGAATCAAGAAAAAGTTTTAAATGTTGTTTTGCCAGGGAACTTTTCCAACAGTATTGAAATAATTGAAATATTGGTTCCTCACAGTTCTAGCCATATTTGTAGAGTTTCTTGCATTGGAAACATGAAGGCTATGGAGGTTGCCATCAGCTCGGTGATCCTCACTAGTCTGAATGGATTCAACAATTGGTTTAACAATGTAGGTCGAATCATTTTTCATTTGCTTAGTGTTATGAAAGTAGCAACAGGTCATTGCTATGAATGCAGCTTTTTCTGGCGCCAGGTTAATAGTGGTTCGTAAGACCCGAAACCGTGCTGTTAAAATGCCAAAGGAATTTTCTACAATCTTACGTGCCCGGGAAAGTCGATAATTGTAGATTCTTTCTTCTTCATTTAGTGTGTAGTGACTAAAAGGCTTCATGATGTTTTCCATTAGTGGAAAATCATCATCTGCCACGAACACAGAAGGTGCAACATCTTTAGAGTCTGGAAGGGGTTCTGCATTAGGAATGTGCAACGTTTTTGCTTTCAATAATGTAAAAAACTTTGTGTCGTTGAAAACACCACCATCGGATGCCCTTGGCATTAACTATTGCCATTAAAATAATGGAGAAATGTTTTTTGTGATTGTTATTCATTGAGCCTGATCCAGGTGGTTGTATTTTGTTAATATATTTTCCATCAATTGCTCATAAGCAATGTGAAAAGTTCCAACGTTCGTTGAACTGTTATGATTCTTGTTTCTATTTATTTCGTGTTTGAGGAAGCTGAAAATCAATAAAAAAACTACTTGAAAGTCTTAGGAGGAACTTGTGTCGCAGCCAAAAAGAAAAGAAAATAACAGACGAGGAAAAATTGATGCGAAAAACTAATCAAACGAAAGGAGACCACTGTAAGGGACTCTATATCGAAGTCATGGGGTGTCCAATACGACCAACTGGGGTCCACCCAACAAACCAGTGCGAGCCGCATAATTTCAGACGTACTGTTTCATGGTAGTTTCGGATCGCTTGAAAAGGGGCACGTAAAGCATGCGCACAACATGTCCAACAGGCAACGTGCACCAGCACCGAACTACATGCCACAACATGTTATGGTACCAACCGGCCATCATACAGCTTTTTACAACCTTTCAGTATCAGCTTCTCATTGAACAACAGTAGAACTTCTACTCCGCATATAATGTCAGTACTTAGTAGCAATGCGGAAAAATCGTCATCAGAGAAGACTAAACAAGGGACGCTGCAAGGGTTTTTCTCTACTTTCCAGAATTAAGTTATATACTACGTATTTGTTCAGTTTCTATGAATTTTATGTTTTTTGAATTTTATCTTTTTATATTTTTTTTTTTTAATATTGAAAGTCTCATTATGTTACTTATTAGAATTAAGATACCATGATCTAAACAAAGGTAACGTTGAATAAAAAAAAAAAAAAAATAAGAACAACAGAATTTTGTTTCCTTAATAGGCTATTAAGTAAAGTAAAATGTTTTAAAGTAGTTACCTCAATCAAATCTTTTAGCTCACATTTAATAGCTTCGCAGGTCTCTAAAACAATTTTGCCAATAGTGTGTGTTGTAAATTTCAGGTCATCGTCGCTATTGCCGCTTGCCAAAAACCGCAATGTGAGAGAGAGCCGGTAGCAGGAATCGCTAATCTCATCAGAATATCCTGTTTCACTATACGATCGAGTATTTTTTGAAGAAGTTCTTCGAATGAACCTTTGCTCATACGAACATAATTTTTGAAGTCATTTGCCGAATTGAACTCCAGTTCTTTTAAAAGGAGAGTCTGGCCCAAAACAACTCTTTTCTTGTACCACTCTTTGCACCACTTTTTAGGTTCTCGCTTATTCATCCTCTTCTTTCGTTTCATTGTAATTGCAAGAAATATTGTCGCCGCACAATCACTGTCTGAACTTATTCTTGGTTTTATTTTCTATTTATCTTCTTTGTATTTAGTTTATACATAAATGAAAAACAATTATGAATAAATAACACAACATAAAGAAATAAACATACATACTTATGTATACGTATATATGTTTAGTGTGTGCCGCTGCTCAATCGCTGTGTGTACTATGCGCGCTTCAAAAAGAACTATAAACTACAAACGAAGCACGTTTACAATGACAACTATTTATGCAAATGTTTGTATCGTTGGTTGGCAACGAATTACAACAACAACTATATGCGCAAATATTTGTATGGTCAATGCCTTTAGTTATATAGAAAGATATAACGAGCATGATAGTTTTAAAATCGCTCTTAATCTTATACCAAGAAGTTTTATTCATATCATTGTGAACAGATGTATGTGCGATGTACATATTGCTCTGCCAAATATTTTTCTGACGAATATACGGGGAAGGATCGCGAGAACTTTACTTTGTGATTTTTACCATCGCTGACTCAGAATGCGTTTTTCAAGAAATTGTATGATGATTTTCGTCCTTCGGTCCAAAATGAAAAAATGCTATCTAGGAACTATTTTGAAAACATTCGTTGTTTTAATGCCGTGTTCACAATGATTAGTTGTGATGCTAAAATTGATGAACAAATTACACAAGGTCTTTATCATTTTAAAATCCATGATGCATTTAATCATAGAGCTGGTCCTTTGACTGCTGCTTATGGTCGTTCACCTTCTTATGTACAATTGTATTTTTACGATGTAGACGTTGCATTGGCATCAGTGATGCCAACCACCTATCACAAAAACAGGACAGATTGACCGCAAAAAAGCGGGAAAAAAGGGACAAAAGACATTAAAAAAAGGACAGAAAACAGAACAAAATTTATTGCCTTATTATTTTTATTTTTAGTAATCTTTATCTTATAAATTTATTTTTAAAAATTAGATGAGTTTTATTTCCTCTTCATCTGCAGCACCACTGTTTGAGGCATTAATGCCAATTATAATTTTAATATTTATCCGGAACCTTGTATGTGTTATATGTGCCATCGCACTCCAAGTCTTATAAAAAGTGAATTGTTATAAATAGATATATTTACGCTCCCGACGTCATAGTGCGTCAAACTGTTCTTTTTAATGTGAAAACGTTTTTTTTTTTTTTTTTTGGTTATACATGTCACAATGTGCCGCTCTTTCAGAATTTTACGAAAATTGTCGCCATTGATTTTAATATATCTCGTGACTCAAAAGTCGTAGCGCCATGTAATTTATATATTCTGAGAATCTAAGGTGCGCTTATGTCAACAAGGGGGGAGGGGCGTACAAAAAGGTGAATAAAATTGAAAATTATCTTCTGTTTTGTAAGCGTATTGCTTGAGAAGGGATTGTCCTATTTAACTGATTTTTCTTTTGTTCGATTAGATCGTTAATTAAATCGTTTGACTTAAATGAAGATAATCGGCCAGCGATTTAAATTTATTTTTTTGAGTTTAATGTGAAAACGTTTTTAAGAAAAGTTCCACAGACATGCCAAAATCTGACGCTCTTTCAGAAATGCAACAAAAACATGTACCCAATATTGGTAATATACGTAGTAGCCCTCTATGGGATACTGTGGCAGCACTGTGACAATCCTAGATCCTTCTCTTTCCTGTTTGGTCGGTATCGCAGATGCAAACGCCATAATTTTAATTTCGTAAAGTCTTAACCCTAGAGTAGTCGAAAACTTTCTGTGGAACGTGAGTAGTCGCGTGGTGAGCTTCTTACCGCCCATACTTAAAATGATTTTTCTTTAGGATAGAATAGCTAAATAAATTCATAATGATTTTAATATGATAGAATAAGACATCCATTACCAGAAAAAGTAAGAAGTATTTTAGATTTGTACTAGGAATTATAAAATAAATTCTTTAGGAAATCTAAAGAAAAATTTTATGAATTTTATGTATTTTATATGACGCTGCTGACAATACTCCGCTAGGGCCAAAACTTCCTCTGTTGGGGCAGTAGCCGCGTCTCCCGGTAGATAAGCAGAGGCAAGGATGACCTCATGCTCCCCTTTGCTGGTAGGCACTTTTGCCCAAATCGCCACTAGGTCTTCAGAAATAAACCTTGAAAAAGGAAGAAAGGTTAGTTGGTTACTAATTGGCATGATCAACCTATCATTTGAGTTTTGGAGCCCTTTGATGACTCCGTTATATGCCCATGGTTCTTGGATGAAAGCTACATCCAAGAGCTCAGCGTTAAACTTCCTTGCCAGTATATCTGAGGCAGCTTTGGCACGATGGAGGTTTATCTGAAGGCATCCGAGTTGCCTTAAATTGCTGCTGGGTTTGTGTTGGGGAAGAGCCATTAATTGGATTTTTTACGGGCTCTTGCCGCCCTCTTCTTCCCTCTGTTACTACCCAGCAAGATCGCTTCATCTGCGGATCTATAACCTCCCTTTTTAGCACGCTGGTGATCGTGGCATGGGATTTTGGTGGCAGCATGAAGCGATGGTGACATTCTTATGCCCTCCTTAACCTGCTGACGTCTTTCGTTTAGACCAGATGCTGAAGTAGTTACTGCAGCTATATTAGAGCACTGTGGTTGCTCTGGTATTGACTCTGCAGTCATCGTGGATGGACACTTTGAGCTTTTTGAGTTCGCTCGCTTTTTGGGGCACATTTGATTTTTCTTTATGACTTCGGCTGAGATAGGGTCTATGGCGAAGGTAATCTCCGAAACCGTACCTTTACGCACTCAGATGAGTGCTCGCCAGTCGCTCACCCTTAGGTCAGTGTTCTGCCTGTTCAGAAGACCCAGTATATCTTCTGTGGTAATACTGTCCAGTTCAGGGAAGTAGCCAATGTAGATCTGAGGACGTAGTATTTCATCCTCTTCAACAATCATCAACTCGGCATCCTTCTTCCTTAAATTATATAAAACAAAATATAAATTAAATAAGACAAACAATTATTCTGAAAATCTTTTAGAATATTTTAATTTAAATATTTAGAAAAGCATTTAATTGTTGCTTAAAGCGAGGTCAAAATTAAGAAAATCATTTCTTACATATCGAAAAGAATAGAAAGTGCAGCAGCTGGAACAAACGCAAGAACACAAGCAAACAGTAGTTTGTTTATGTACCGTATGTTTTCAGCGTCAGCATCAGCAAGTGAAAGCAACATTTGAGTAAATAAAGGCAACGACGTTGTTATAACTCTGTGTTATGTCTATACTGTTTCATGGCCATTGTACAAACGTCAAATGATTAGTTGATTTTTCTTCGAAAAATGGTATGTACATATCCAACAAAAAAAAAAAACACTTCCATTATCCCAATAAATCAAGAAAATTTCCATAAATTGCAATTATCTTTACGGAATAAACAGTCTGCTTTCCATATTTTATTTTATTCTGTATTATCCCTTTACAATTTAATCTTTACGGAAAAAACAGTCTGCTTTGCTTCCTTAAGGTAGGCATTGACCATACAAATATTTGCGCAAATGCTACGAAAAGGGAGAGCGCAAGCCATTTGTGTTATCGATGGCATTGTTTATGAACTTGTGCAAATGTTGGACGAAAATCAAAACGTTTTGATTTTTCTTCAAATCTTTACTCTCATTCTTGCATTTGTGTGTGTATTTATGTGAGGATGATAACATTCTCTCATTTTAAGGAAATTTTTTATGTGAATAGACGCGTGAGAAAAATGCAGAAGATATAGAAACGGTAAAGAAAAAAAAAGAAACAAAAAAGTAAATATGTATTACACATTATTTGATTATTTTATTCTTGGTTTTTCCTTTTTTGTTTCTGTTTTTATATCACAAATTGAGGTTTTTTTTTCAAACAAAACAAACATTTTATTCAACTTGTAAAAATGGAAAATGAAATCAAAAATTTAGCGCATTTCTTAATGCGTACGAAGCATTGCCGTCTCTGTGTGAAGAACCATTACGAGTTGCTGCTATCAACATTCAAAACCATTAATTCTGAAGGAACAAAGAAGACAATGATTAGAAAAATAAATTCCATATGGACATCATACCGCCGAGATCTAACGAAACGAAATGATAGTGTGAAGTCGGGTGCTGGCGGGAAAGATTCATATAAGCCCCCACTATGATACTTTCACCAATTAAAATTCCTGGAAGACCAAACGGAGCACAAAAGAGGCATGAGCTCACTGGATGAAGAAAATGATGATTGAAGTAAGTAAGAAAAAACCAGAAAGAAGGCAATCATTGGCTATGCCAAAGATGTAATACTCTTCACGCTACTACGAGTTGCCTCCAAACTTCCTTTTTTAACATCACATCAGTTTGAGTGGTAATTTTTTTGTACTTTTATTCTTTATAAGTTTCTCATTTAATTTGGGTTTATATGGGAGGTACCCCTTTTGGCATCCCTAGGCCTAGGATCATGAAATTTGCACGGTTGATGGATATAGATCAGAAACCTATATTGTCCAAATTTCACTTCGATATGTTAAGAAACACAAAAAAACTGAAGGACTAGTTTACATACATACAGACAGACAGACGGACGAGACGGACATGGCTAAATCAACTCGTCTCATCGAGCTGATCACAAATATATATACTTTATGTGGTCTGCGATGTCTCCTTCTGTGTGTTACAAACTTCATGGCAAACTTATAATACTATTCACTCCCGTGAAGAGTATAAATATCTTCATTATTAGAAATGAATATAAGTGAATCAAGAAAAAGTTTTAAATGTTGTTTTGCCAGGGAACTTTTCCAACAGTATTGAAATAATTGAAATATTGGTTCCTCACAGTTCTAGCCATATTTGTAGAGTTTCTTGCATTGGAAACATGAAGGCTATGGAGGTTGCCATCAGCTCGGTGATCCTCACTAGTCTGAATGGATTCAACAATTGGTTTAACAATGTAGGTCGAATCATTTTTCATTTGCTTAGTGTTATGAAAGTAGCAACAGGTCATTGCTATGAATGCAGCTTTTTCTGGCGCCAGGTTAATAGTGGTTCGTAAGACCCGAAACCGTGCTGTTAAAATGCCAAAGGAATTTTCTACAATCTTACGTGCCCGGGAAAGTCGATAATTGTAGATTCTTTCTTCTTCATTTAGTGTGTAGTGACTAAAAGGCTTCATGATGTTTTCCATTAGTGGAAAATCATCATCTGCCACGAACACAGAAGGTGCAACATCTTTAGAGTCTGGAAGGGGTTCTGCATTAGGAATGTGCAACGTTTTTGCTTTCAATAATGTAAAAAACTTTGTGTCGTTGAAAACACCACCATCGGATGCCCTTGGCATTAACTATTGCCATTAAAATAATGGAGAAATGTTTTTTGTGATTGTTATTCATTGAGCCTGATCCAGGTGGTTGTATTTTGTTAATATATTTTCCATCAATTGCTCATAAGCAATGTGAAAAGTTCCAACGTTCGTTGAACTGTTATGATTCTTGTTTCTATTTATTTCGTGTTTGAGGAAGCTGAAAATCAATAAAAAAACTACTTGAAAGTCTTAGGAGGAACTTGTGTCGCAGCCAAAAAGAAAAGAAAATAACAGACGAGGAAAAATTGATGCGAAAAACTAATCAAACGAAAGGAGACCACTGTAAGGGACTCTATATCGAAGTCATGGGGTGTCCAATACGACCAACTGGGGTCCACCCAACAAACCAGTGCGAGCCGCATAATTTCAGACGTACTGTTTCATGGTAGTTTCGGATCGCTTGAAAAGGGGCACGTAAAGCATGCGCACAACATGTCCAACAGGCAACGTGCACCAGCACCGAACTACATGCCACAACATGTTATGGTACCAACCGGCCATCATACAGCTTTTTACAACCTTTCAGTATCAGCTTCTCATTGAACAACAGTAGAACTTCTACTCCGCATATAATGTCAGTACTTAGTAGCAATGCGGAAAAATCGTCATCAGAGAAGACTAAACAAGGGACGCTGCAAGGGTTTTTCTCTACTTTCCAGAATTAAGTTATATACTACGTATTTGTTCAGTTTCTATGAATTTTATGTTTTTTGAATTTTATCTTTTTATATTTTTTTTTTTTAATATTGAAAGTCTCATTATGTTACTTATTAGAATTAAGATACCATGATCTAAACAAAGGTAACGTTGAATAAAAAAAAAATAAGAACAACAGAATTTTGTTTCCTTAATAGGCTATTAAGTAAAGTAAAATGTTTTAAAGTAGTTACCTCAATCAAATCTTTTAGCTCACATTTAATAGCTTCGCAGGTCTCTAAAACAATTTTGCCAATAGTGTGTGTTGTAAATTTCAGGTCATCGTCGCTATTGCCGCTTGCCAAAAACCGCAATGTGAGAGAGAGCCGGTAGCAGGAATCGCTAATCTCATCAGAATATCCTGTTTCACTATACGATCGAGTATTTTTTGAAGAAGTTCTTCGAATGAACCTTTGCTCATACGAACATAATTTTTGAAGTCATTTGCCGAATTGAACTCCAGTTCTTTTAAAAGGAGAGTCTGGCCCAAAACAACTCTTTTCTTGTACCACTCTTTGCACCACTTTTTAGGTTCTCGCTTATTCATCCTCTTCTTTCGTTTCATTGTAATTGCAAGAAATATTGTCGCCGCACAATCACTGTCTGAACTTATTCTTGGTTTTATTTTCTATTTATCTTCTTTGTATTTAGTTTATACATAAATGAAAAACAATTATGAATAAATAACACAACATAAAGAAATAAACATACATACTTATGTATACGTATATATGTTTAGTGTGTGCCGCTGCTCAATCGCTGTGTGTACTATGCGCGCTTCAAAAAGAACTATAAACTACAAACGAAGCACGTTTACAATGACAACTATTTATGCAAATGTTTGTATCGTTGGTTGGCAACGAATTACAACAACAACTATATGCGCAAATATTTGTATGGTCAATGCCTTTAGTTATATAGAAAGATATAACGAGCATGATAGTTTTAAAATCGCTCTTAATCTTATACCAAGAAGTTTTATTCATATCATTGTGAACAGATGTATGTGCGATGTACATATTGCTCTGCCAAATATTTTTCTGACGAATATACGGGGAAGGATCGCGAGAACTTTACTTTGTGATTTTTACCATCGCTGACTCAGAATGCGTTTTTCAAGAAATTGTATGATGATTTTCATCCTTCGGTCCAAAATGAAAAAATGCTATCTAGGAACTATTTTGAAAACATTCGTTGTTTTAATGCCGTGTTCACAATGATTAGTTGTGATGCTAAAATTGATGAACAAATTACACAAGGTCTTTATCATTTTAAAATCCATGATGCATTTAATCATAGAGCTGGTCCTTTGACTGCTGCTTATGGTCGTTCACCTTCTTATGTACAATTGTATTTTTACGACGTAGACGTTGCATTGGCATCAGTGATGCCAACCACCTATCACAAAAACAGGACAGATTGACCGCAAAAAAGCGGGAAAAAAGGGACAAAAGACATTAAAAAAAGGACAGAAAACAGAACAAAATTTATTGCCTTATTATTTTTATTTTTAGTAATCTTTATCTTATAAATTTATTTTTAAAAATTAGATGAGTTTTATTTCCTCTTCATCTGCAGCACCACTGTTTGAGGCATTAATGCCAATTATAATTTTAATATTTATCCGGAACCTTGTATGTGTTATATGTGCCATCGCACTCCAAGTCTTATAAAAAGTGAATTGTTATAAATAGATATATTTACGCTCCCGACGTCATAGTGCGTCAAACTGTTCTTTTTAATGTGAAAACGTTTTTTTTTTTTTTTTTTGGTTATACATGTCACAATGTGCCGCTCTTTCAGAATTTTACGAAAATTGTCGCCATTGATTTTAATATATCTCGTGACTCAAAAGTCGTAGCGCCATGTAATTTATATATTCTGAGAATCTAAGGTGCGCTTATGTCAACAAGGGGGGAGGGACGTACAAAAAGGTGAATAAAATTGAAAATTATCTTCTGTTTTGTAAGCGTATTGCTTGAGAAGGGATTGTCCTATTTAACTGATTTTTCTTTTGTTATGTTCGTCTTAGGCCAATTAGAAGAATGTGAAAGAAAATTGGAAAACTCACCGGGAAATTGCGAAATTTTGCCTTTTTGTATTATTATTATTTAGAAAAAATTGAAAAATTAATTACGAAAAGTGTCATAAAGTGTGAGACGTGCAAGGGGAAGAGAGGAAGAATGAATGAATGAAAGAGTCAAAGCAGACATAAGTTAAGGTGTATGAGTGAGTATGTGTATGGGCAAGCATCGTATGCCTTTTATAATGTGCAAAGGGGAGAAGAGAATAAAATGAAATCGTCAAAGCAGATATAAGTTCAGGCGTGTGTATGTGCATTATCCATGATCGCGTCGGGACCTGTCTAGATCTAACGTACGTGCGTGACATGCAATTCATATGTAAACTTTACATATCATATTTCTTCCATCATTACCATGTGTTAAATGTAATAAATTTAAATAATTAAATTACACCTGACAGCCAATTAACATTTTCTTTTCTTAATCGGTTTTATCATTCTGAAGCAAGCGATGTCTGTTTGCGTTTCTTATTCTTGGTATAATTGATTTAAAGATCTTTACTTTGATTTTGGATTTTATTTTTTTTTTTTTTTGGGTTTTCTTTCATTTATGCAAAACACAGCAACACTTTAAAAGAAAATTGATTTAATATTGACGCACAAAGAATTAACAAAAATTTAAGTTTTACAAAAGACGACTTTGTTGATACGTACATTGAAACATATGTTATGGACAGAATCGATATCCGACAATTGAACGACTATTAATTTCTACAGTTTACAAATATATATATGTATTTGTTGACTTAACATATATTGCATGTACTAATATCGAAAAAATCTGTACTTTCGACTTTGATTTATACTATGTAATTATAATGGTTCATGAAAAACGTTTTCACGTTTTGCTTAGTTTATTTTATATCTTTTTTGTTATACGAAGCATGAAGTATACAAATAGCATAAACAAGACGCACAAATAGTTTCGTGGTTGGAAGTGGAGTCTGATTTTGAAAAATTTATTGGAAAATGAAAAAGAATCTGACAAAGTTGTGCCAGCAATAGAAGGACCGAAAAATGGTGCAAGGATGGGCAAATTTACTGTGTAACGAACTGTGTATGTACATGTGCCACGACTGTTTTCATAAAATACGTGTCGTAGATGATGAAAACGTTTGATTTTGTTATTAAGTTAAACTTATCTTTTTTTATGTAGATTAAGATAGGGATACATTTAAATTCATAAAATTTTACCTTAGATTTCCTAAAGCATTAATTTTATAATTCCTAATACTTTTTACTTTTTCTGATAAGTGATGTCTTATTCTATCATATTAAAAACATTATGAATTTATTTAGCTATTCTTTCCAAAAGAAAAAACATTGTAAGTATGGACGGCAAGATTCTTACGACGCGACTACTCTAGGGTTAAGACTTTGCGAAATTAAAACCAGAAAAAAGGCTATCATTGGTTGTGCCAAAAATGTAATACTCTTCACGCTCCTCCGGGTTACATCCAACCTTCCATTCTTAGCATCACATAAGTTTGAGTGGCAATTTTATTGTACATTTATTCTTTAAAAGTTTTCCATTTAATTTGGGTTTGTATGGGAGGTACCACTCCTGGTAGCCCTAGGATCATGAAATTTACACGACTGATGGCCATAGATTACAAACTTATAGTGTCCAAATTTCAGTTCCATATGTAAAAAACCAAAAAACTTTTTTTAATAAGAACATTAATTTAAAGGGAGGTTTGTATGGGAGGTACACCCCCTAGTGGTCCGATTTAGCTGATTCCGACAAATGTGCTGCGTATGGTAAAAAGAAACCTGTGTCCAAAATTTCAGCTCTCTAGCTCAAAAACGGAGGGTCTAGTTTGCATACATGCAGACAGACAGACGAACAGACGGACATGGCTAAATCAACTCGTCTCATCGAGCTGATCACAAATATATATACATACTTTATGTGGTCTGCGATGTCTCCTTCTATGTGTTACAAACTTCATGACAAACTTATAATACTATTCACTCCCGTGAAGAGTATAAAAATGCTATTGTTAAGAAAAAGTTGCAATTTCTTAAACACAATTTCAAAATTCTCCCTTATTTCTACGAGGGCTTTAACAATGGTTATACTTATATCAAAAATTCGGAAGTTTTCTTCATTCCTTGTCAAAATATTGTTAATTTCGAGCCAATTGTCAATTACGGATTTCAGCATTCTATAATCTGAGTTCCACCCTGTTGGACATGGACTTTTCAATGAAGAACGTAGGAGATGGTGCAAATTTGCTTTTTTAAAATATTTCACCAACTTTTTGCACGACTGTAAAACATCGGCGAGCTCTGTGCTGGCATCGAATGATTTGTGCAATACATTGGAAAAAAAATGGCTACTACAGTTTACGTGTATATTCTCTTCTAAAGCCTTAACAATATTTTTTCCCCTGTCGGTAATAAACTTAATTTTATCAATATTTTCAACACCAAATTCACTAAATACACTCTTCAGTTTTTTCACAATATTCTCACTCGTAGACTTTTCGAAATCCATAGATTTCATCCCTAATACAAAGTCAAAAAATTTTAAATCCTTCTGATAGTGGAACGTGACGCCTAAAAAGTTCCGTTCCGTAGTCATCCGTCCACATGTCTATTGTTGCTGATGCTCCGCCGCACATAGGTAGATTTTGCATAATTAGGCGGCCAAAAAGATTTTTTCAATAGGATACATTTTAAATGGAAAGAATAATTAAATATAAGTGTTTCCTATTAAAATACATTAATTTACGACCTTTACTTTTATTGGTAGGTACAAAAAAAAAATTTTTTAATATACTTACTACTTAAATGGTACAAAATTAAAGTTTTGGTTACTATTAAATATATCATTTATTCACAATGGGTTTACTTTAAATATAATATTACAAAAGCTGACTTAATCTTTTAGATGATAAGGCTTATAAAATAAAGAATAAAAACACTTAATATATCATACTACATAATTTGTTATCAAATTCAGAGTTACATAAATAATTTACACGAAAACTTATTTTAAATAAAAGATGTTTCTTCTGCCTCCGAGTCCGAGTCGTGCTGCTCACCACTATCATTTGGCTCAGCAGGAATAAGCATATTTATTGTTTCTTTTAAAAATGATTTTTGTGATTTTTTCTCAATCGTTTCATGCAGCTTAAGACCACTCTTAAGTCTGAAGTTAATAACAACCTTTGATAGATGTCGCGATTGCACTCTTCCCTTGAAAACTTCTTAGCAAAAATTTGTCGATACGACCGGAAATATTTGTTACGCGCTTCTGCTGCTTCTTCGGATAGCTGTCCTATTGGCAACAATGCATTTTCATAATTGACTGGCCCCGTGTAATTAAATCTTGTGCATAGTATGGGTCATAGGATGCCATGCATATAACTTTATATATAACTTTGCAATTTCTAAGGCATCCTTGCATCAGGTCAAATAAATATGTTCGCGTCACTACTCTCACACCAGAGGCGCTAGATGAACCTACGACAAAGAAAAACTTACTTTAAAAATAATGTCTTAATAACGTCATTTTTTTTTGGTATTCCCTATAAGTCTTTGAGTAACTAGTTTTCGTTAATAGGCGGGAGTTGGCGGCTAATTATAACATTATATAATTGTTGAAACTATGCATAAATTATTAAGTTAAGAAATATTACAGGGACGAACAGTGAAAATAGTTATAAACCCCTTTAAAATCTTTAATTTACAAAGATCTATCTCAAAAAACATGGTCTTTTATAAAAATTCTAATATATACAAAACAGTCTTGAAATTGGTGAGTACTACATAACAAATGAAGATACATACCTGGATTATTGATATCCATCACAATCACTTTGATAATAACTTTGCAAAAATAAATATTGACTTTGCAAAAATGTATCACTGAAAACGCCGAGAATTAGATATGTACACTGTGAATGACAATAGAAAAACGACCACCTGTAATTCGGCGCGGGCGCTATTCTGAAAGGTGAAATTGGTGGGGTGGGTTTCTCGGAAGTGCCAGGTAAAAATGTGCATCAATAGTTTGTTCTTAAGTTGATTTATTTTTTGTAACTTTTGGCCTCTAATTATGCAAAATCTACCTACGTGCGCCGCTGCTCACAATGTTGTTTACTCGTATCTCGTCTTGAAGCTCTTGTTTTTTTTCCTTTGCTCTCTTTTCCACATTCCGTGAAATTGTCGTTGGATCCGGCAGCAAATCTTCCACATCGACATGTTCACCATAAGTTGCCCCGATCTTCACAAAAAATTTAACCAGTTCTATGAAGCCAGAACCACGCACTACAGAAAATGGCCTGCAGTCTTTAGTAATCCACGCGGTGCATTTATCCACAGCTTCACTTTTGTCGACCGATGATACTGATTTCAAATTTGTTGTTTGCTTGACGACTTTACAGCAGTTATGCCTATTCAAATTTAAAGTTTGGACGCTGTTGTATTTTAACACCGTAGTGCAAGTGCGACAATATACAAATCCATTCACGATCGAATTGTCTTCTTTTAAAATTTGGGCCAATACCTCTCACACAACACTACGCCCTTTACGTTTATTGGATAGCGTATAATTGCCATTTGCGATTCTTTCCGATACACTCTTCGCAGTTTCTTCCATTGTTTTGTATGCATAATAATATTAAAATTCCAGTTAACGAAAAAAAAAACACGTGGAATATACGAGAACAATGGAACATGCAAAATTTTGTGCATACTCGAGTAAATCAAACCTTAGTTCGATCATGGAAGTTCATTGCGAACATCATGTTCGATTTTTGCTTGCTTCTAAGGAAAAACGCACACACACAAACGAGCTTGTATGATTTCCTATACTATGATTCGAACTGTATGTTCGCTTTGAGCTCATGCTCAATGAGTATGAGTCAATATTCGAGTGTGATCGAAAATTTAATATTCGTTGCAGTTTTCTGGTCGGGAATATTTATTTATGTTGTAAATATGTGTTTTAAAGGTGAGTGGAATGGAGAGTATCTTTATTGTAGGAAAGATTGTCATCCATTTTTGTATTTTACTCAGCTCTTAATGTGCAAGACTACCAAGCCATAATTTTAATTACGGCAGACTTCTAAGCCGCACATTTTACAGAGCCGTAATTTTAGAAGCACGCAGCACTGCGTTCAGAAAAGACATATCAGTCAGCGGTTAGTAAGTAAGCAAACAAAATCGGCGCTGTCTTCTGCTGAACGCGCCCAATATGATTGAAGCAACGATTTAATCGCGTCCAGTTTCAGCTTCGGCTAGCATTCGCAAGAACGATTAATACATCGCAGCGCCAATCCTTGGAAATTTGTGAAATAAACCTTGTTTTAACGCACTTTTCCCATGGGCCGTTATACGTGGCGTATAGACAAAAAATATGAATTACATTTTAATTTATTTCAATAAATTCATCTATTCTCTTTATCAGCTGATAATTTCTTTATAACCCTTATGGCAAACACCAAGTGAATGTAATAATACCTGTTCACACCCTTATTCGATGATTTTCTCGCAATTGACCTTAAAACATTTATTTTCAAACTTGTTACCCATTGCATTAAGCCTTAGTTTTTATAATATTAATTATTAATAATCTTCTGCTTGATTACAGATGGAATGGCTGGTACGTGAAATGCAGGACCTTGAACATGGTGTCCCAGTACGTCAGCAAAAAATGTTTCTTACCTCCATACCATATGCGTTTATGGGTAGCTATTATTCTATTAAATAAATATTGCTTCAAATTTCCATATGGTAATACCATTATTTTTTCAAGGTTATGATCTAGTTGAGTGGCTAATGGATCGCCTTACAATTGAAGAGTCTGAGGCATTAAGTATTGCAAATCAACTATGCCTGCATGGCTATTTTTTTCCTGTGAATGACACAAAAACCCTGAACGTAAAGGATGATTCGTCCTTGTATCGTTTCCAAACGCCGTACTATTGGCCATGGCAGCACAAGACACCTGATAATGTTGAATACGCTATTTATCTAGCAAAACGTTCGCTAAGAAATAAGCAACGTCATGCATTGGAAGAATATGAGGCCGAAGCATTGTCCTCGCTGCAAAAGAATCTTAAAGGTAAATGGGAATTTATATCGATGCAAGCTGATGAACAAGTTCGCCTGGCAAAGGATCGTAAAAAGGGCGACAAAATTGTCGGTGATTCACAGGTAACATATAAGTGGCATAATATCTTTAGTTGATTAAATTATTGATTGACTAATGTATGAGTTTTATAGGAGCGTGCCTATTGGCGTGTACACCGTCCGCCTCCCGGCCAATTTACACCACTGGAGCCATGTCCAGTTCCATTACGAGATCGCCAGGGTTTGAAGTCCAACAAAAAGAAGACTATTGACGATATGGAATGTGAAGTTGAATATTTGGCGAAATGTCTAAATCGCACACGCATGAAAATGTCACAGGCCTGCGAATCGTTGGTCATCTATTCAGAGACTTTTGCCGATTATGATTTCTTCTTGAATCAGGCCTTACCATCGAATCCATGGTGCTCTGAGGATGTGACTTTTTGGCACTTGAATAGCACTTTTGTTGACATACCAACCGAAAAACGCGTGCGTCGCTGGGCCATTTCCATTGAAGAGCTCGTTTCTGATCCAACGGGTCTTCAAGAGTTCGCAACGTTCCTAGAGAAGGAATATTCCCATGAAAATATACGCTTTTGGATTGCTGTCAACCGTTTGCGTAGGTCGGCGCATTCACAAGTACCAGGCAAAGTCAACGAGATTTATGAGTATGTATTACGGGTATAACTACACTTAGAATAATTTTACGCATGTACTTTAAATACCATAATTAAATAATTTGTTTTCTTCGTAGGGAATTTCTGAAACCTGGTGCACCATGTGAGATTAATATAGATGGAAAAACAATGGACAGTGTATTGAAGGGTCTTAAAAATCCATCACGTTTTACGTTTGATTCGGCATCGGAGCATATATATATGCTTTTGTTAAAGAAGGATTGTTATCCGCGCTTTATACGTTCTGATCATTACAAGCGTCTGCTTGATTTTGGCATTCAACCGTCTCACAAGAAACGTTTCTTTAATTTCAGTGCAGTAAGTGGTGCCAAAAAGAAGATGACTGCAGCGCTCTCTATTCAACCCAATATTGGTGATATGGCGAAAGGCAGTGGTGGTGGAAGCAGTAACGCAAGTTGTTCTATAATTCAAACACCAGGAGCTGGTGGCCTGGGGAGACGACGTGGTAGTGATCGTAGTTTGACGGGCTCGGCACATGAACTGGCTGTCATTGGTGTTAACAAGAATAAGAGCTCTAAGGTACCCCATTCACATTCACAGAGCAATCTTAGTGAAATACCATACAGGTGAGTGATCGACCCAACGAGTGATTAAGTAAACGAGAAAATGAGATAATAAGGATAAACGAGTGGGTGTTTGTTGGGTAGATCCATGTGTTACTATACCTACATTTATGAATATAGTCACAGAGACACGTAGTGTTCTGAATTACAAACTTTACAACTGCTTTTGCTGTTGTAGTATTGCTAAAGTCCGTAATGCTTTTTTGTTATCTATCCAACTCCAACTAGAATTTACAATATTTTGTTCATCTCTTTTGATTTTAATTCAGTTCGGATCAGCTCAATATGGCTTAAGTTCCATTGACTTGAATGACAATAGTTCAGTTTAATTGATTTTAGAATAAATAAAATACCTACATAATGCTAATGTAATGTCATCCATAAAGCTAAGAATTATCGTTCATCTAAAAAACAATAAACAAAAGAATTAATAATTAAAAAAATCAAAAACCCGACTGCAAAAAATACAATTTAAAAATAATGCACTAAAAAAAACTTTATTTTGAATTTGGGTTTGTATGGGAGGTACCCCTTCTGGTAATCCTACGATCTTGAAAGTTACATGGTTAGTAAATATGTACCAGTCAAAATGTAAAAATTTGAATTCGATATGATAAAAAACAAAAAAAGTTTTTCTATTAAAACAACTTTAATTTTACTACTTCGCGCCAAAAAGCCACAATTTTTTTTTGCAAACACTTACTAAGGACACTAAGACGAATATACCGATACCTCAACTGTCGAATTCCATGGAGCCATTTGGAAGATACAAGGTAATAAAGAAATTTACAAACATACAAGATACGCGTGAAAAGCATAACAGTTCATGGCAGTCGGGTAAAAAGGCAGAACAAAACCAGAAAGAAGGCTATCATTGGCTATGCCAAGGATGTGATACTCTTCACGCTCCTCATGGTTGCATCGAACCTTCCTTTCTTAGCATCACTAAATTCTCTTTTTATACTCTTCACGGAAGTGAATAATATTATAAGTTTGTCATGAAGTTTGTAACACACAGAAAGAGACATTTATTAATTAATTTTTTAACAAATTTTTGTTTACAATATGTCTTTGTATACAATTTTTACAGCTTTTTTGTCATTACACAATACGAACTGAGTTGACGCGTGAAAGAGCTACATATAACTGTCCATGGGAAAAACACTGAATGCTCAGGTCTAAGCCCACAACGTTAAATTTTTGACCTTGTGATTTGATAATTGTCATTGAAAATGACAATTTTACAGGAAATTGCAATTTTCTAAATTGGAAAGGTAGATGCGTTAGTATTAATGGAATCCGGGGAATTAAAACGACTTCTCCAGTTCCACATCCGGTCAGTATTGTACACTCTATTATGTAGTTTTTTTTAATGATTTTATCTGTAAACGTGTACCATTGAACAATTTTGGTGGATTAACGTTCCGTAATAAAATAGGGACACCCTACTTTTAAATTAATTTATGTGGGCGCAAACCAGAAAGCTGTAGAGAATTAAGAAATTCTGTTGGGAAATGTACAGCCTCTTCCAGATCAATAGCATTGTCTACAGAGTAGTATGCTTCAGTGTGTCAGTCCATTGATCTTTGACAGAATTAAATGATTTACTTTACCTATTTGATCGTTGGTAGGTGACAATTTTTTCCTAATATTGCAAGTAAACAAATGTTTTCTTTACCTTATAGTATGGCTTAAATGATAATAATAATTACTTTAATTTAATTCTAAAATCACATTTGAAGAAACTTTGCTGTGTAAATAATGAAAAGCTGCAGTATTGTAGTAGCAGTAAATGCTTTTTTCATAAATTATAACACTATTACAACTACATTAATTTTATAAGCGAACAAAACGGGACTCGTCCGCAAAGCCAACCTGTGAAATTATCAAAATACAGTATTGGTAAATGAGGAAAGAACTACACTTTGAACTGTTTTGTGAACCAAAAAGAGCTGTTTGATGTTGTAGTGAATTACAAATACCTGTTTTGGTCAATGTCAAACTTAGTGTTGCTGTCTTTAGTGAATGACAAATATGAATAATTAATGATAATAATCATAATTACTTTTATTATGGATTTATTATTTATGTACATGCAAACATTTCTAATGAAATTCTTTAATTAACAGTGAAAACCGTATCAAAATACGTTGCGTGGCTTAGAAGTAATCAGTATTCTAACTTCTTGAAATTTTGACTTTGCTTTATACTATGTAAAGAAGTTTGCCATTTAATTTGGGTTTGTATGGGAGGTACCACTCCTGGTAACCCTAGGATCATGAAATTTATATGGTTTATGAATATAGATCATAAACTTATAGAGTCCAAATTTCAGTTCGATACGTTAAAAAACAAAAAACTTTTTCTAACAAGAACATTAATTTAAAGGGTGGTTTCTATGGGAGGTACCCCCCCTAGTGGACCGATTCAGCTGATTCCGACAAATGAGCTGCGTATGCTAAATAGAAACCTATGTACAAAACTGAGGGACTAGTTTGCATACATTCAGACAGAGGGACGGACAAACGGACATGGCTAAATCAAATCGTCTCATCGAGCTGATCACAAATATATATACTTTATGTGGTCTGCGATGTCTCCTTCTGTGTGTTACAAACTTCATGACAAACTTATAATACTATTCACTCCCGTGAAGAGTATAAAAATATCGCTTTGGTATTGATAGCATGAAATTTTATTAATTAATTTTTTAACTAATTTTTTAACAAATTTTTTAACAAATTTTTGTTTACAATATGTTTTTGTATACAATTTCTACAGCTTTTTTGTCATTACACAATACGAACTGAGTTGACGCGTGAAAGAGCTACATATAACTGTCCATGGGAAAAACACTGAATGCTCAGGTCTAATCCCACAACGTTGAATGTTTGACATTGTGATTTGATAATTGTCATTGAAAATGACAATTTTAAAGGAAATTGCAATTTTCTAAATTGGAAAGGTTGATCCGTTAATTAATGGAATCCGGGGAATTAAAACGACTTCTCCAGTTCCACATCCGGTCAGTATTGTACACTCTATTATGTAGTTTTTTTTAATGATTTTATCTGTAAACGTGTACCATTGCACAATTTTGGTGGATTAAGGTTCCGTAATAAAATATTGACACCCTACTTTTAAAACTAATTTATGTGGGCGCAAACCAGAAGACTGTAGAGAATTAAGAAATTCTGTTGGGAAATGAACAGCCTCTTCCAGATCAATAGCATTGTCTACAGAGAAGTATGCTTCAGTGTGTCAGTCCATTGATCTTTGACAGAATTAAATGATTTACTTTACCTATTTGATCGTTGGTAGGTGACATTTTTTCCTAATATTGCAAGTAAACAAATGTTTTATTTACCTTATAGTATGGCTTAAATGATAATAATAATTACTTTAATTTAATTCTACAATCACATTTGAAGAAACTTTGCTGTGTAAAGAATGAAAGGCTGCAATATTGTTGTAGCAGTAAATGCTTTTTCCATAAATTATAACACTATTACAACGACATTAATTTTATAAGGGAACAAAACGGGACTCGTCCGCAAAGCCAACCTGTGAAATTATCAAAATACAGTATTGGTAAATGGGAAAAGAACTACTTTTTGAACTCTTTTGTGAACCAAAAAGAGCTGTTTGATGTTGTAGTGAATTACAAATACCTGTTTTGGTCAATGTCAAACTTAGTGTTGCTGTCTTTAGTGAATGACAAATATGGATAATTAATGATAATAATCATAATTAGTTTTATTATTAAATCAATTATTTATGTACATGGAAACTTTTTTAAGGAAATTTTTAAATTAACAGTGAAAACCGTATCAAAATACGTTGCTTGGTTTAGAAGTTATCAGCATTCTAACTTCTTGAAATTCCGACTTTGCTTTATACTATGTAAAGAAGTTTGGCATTTAATTTGGGTTTGTATGGGAGGTACCACTCCTGGTAACCCTAGGATCGTGAAATTGATATGGTTGCTGAATATAGATCAGGAGCTCAAATTTCAGTTCGATACGTTAAAAAACAAAAAACTTTTTCTAACAAGAACATTAATTTAAGGGGTGGTTTTATGGGAGGTACCCCACCTGGTAGCCCTAGGATCATGAAATTTACACGATTGATGGCTATGGATTACAAACTTATAGGGTCCAAATTTCAGTTCGATATGTTAAAAAACAAAAAACTTTTTTTAATAAGAACATTAATTTAAAGGGGTTTTGTATGGGAGGTACCCCACCTAGTAGCCCTAGGATCATGAAATTAACATGCTTGATGGCCATAGATTACAAACATATAGTGTCCAAATTTCAGTTCCATATGTTAAAAAACAAAAAACTTTTTTTAATAAGAACATTAATTTAAAGGGGTTTTGTATGGGAGGTACCCCCCTAGTGTTCCGATTCAGCTGATTCCTACAAATGTGCTGCGTATGGTAAAAAGAAACATATTTCAGGTTTCTAGCTGAAAAACTGAAGGACTAGTTTGCATACATACAGACAGACAGACGGACATGGCTAAATCAACTCGTCTCATCGAGCTGATCACAAATATATATACTTTATGTGGTCTGCGATGTCTCCTTCTGTGTGTTACAAACTTCATGACAAACTTATAACACTATTCATTCCCGTGAAGAGTATAAAAAGGTTTATTTTTTTTCCAATGCTTGCGAATAGAAGGCACATAAAAAAATTTCATTATGATTCCAAGATTAAAACTGGACTTTTAAGAAAATGAATAAAGCTAAAATAATTTTTTTTACCACCTTTTTGAAAAGTGTCCATCACCAAAGTTTTTCAGAAAGTACCTTAAAAACTCATGATTTTTTTAAATTTTTTCGATGTGGTGCAACAATGTGAAAAAAATTAAAACTAATTTTTTTTTTAGCTTTCCGTTCAAACAAAGTTTTACTTTTTCCCTACTACAAAAATACATTTTTATGTAATAAAAATTAAAATTCCGATTTTAAAAGTTATATTATATTGTTTACATTAAATGTAATAATTTAACACAGAATATATAAAAATGACTTTAGTCTTCATCAATGTCCTCATTCACTACAGCAAATACACAATGCCAGAGAATTACTCATTTAATAGAAAAATTCCTCAGTCAGAAACACAGAGGACTGGAAGCAAACATTTGATGAAGTTAAGAAAGAAACTAAGATTAAAATGAGATAAGCTCGCCAAAACGTAGGAATCTCACGGTCCCTTGCTAGGGAATCTATCACCCAACGCTCCCAGCACCTAGCCGTAGAAAGACAACGTTTATCTACGACCAGAGCGCGTAATCGAATAATTGTTAACGGGAATCGATCGGCTTTTCATTATAACTCAAATGTTGATTATGCTCAACAAAACACTGTAAAAATGTGCAAATGAGTAAAATTTGCCCTAAATGCTTTGCCAAGAAATGGAATGATGAAGCAAACGGTATGTGTTGTGCTGGAGACAAGGTGGTTCTCCCTAACATACAGGAATCACCACAACCAATAAAAGATCTATTGTTAGGTACTCATTCCTTATCGACGCATTTTTTAAATAACATATTTAGGTATAACACACTGTTCCAAATGATGTCTTTCGGTGGTAAGGAAATCCGGTAAGGAAATTTTATGCCTACATTTAAGGTAGAAGGGCAGGTGTACCATTTGATTGAAAGTCTCCTTCCACCTTCAGGTCAAAGTCCGAAGTTCCTACAGATTTATTTTGTATCAAATGCTGATTAATTATCGTTACGTTCTAATATAGCTCCCAACTTAAAAATAGAATAAATCAACGAATTGCACTTTTCCATTAAGCAGCCACAATATGTACATTCGAAGTTTCAAATAAAATTTTGAAAATAACTTCTCATCGGACAACTTAAAATTAATAATTCACGCCGACCGTATTCCACTTGGTCAACATCAAGGATGATACAATTCACCAACAACTAACGAAGTCGCAGTTTTATCAGTCGACGAAGACAAAGGGCCCATGGATATAGTCATTCATTGTAAAGATGGACTTACATACGTAAAAATCAACAACAACTAAGAGCTGACGACTATGTACATTTAAAAGTTGCTTTAAATCAGGATGATAATATAAACACTGCGAATATTGGACAACACATCGTCTTGCCTTCAAGTTTCGCGGGATCTCCGCGTTACATTCACGAAAAAAATCATGATGCTATGACGTATATTCGTAATTACGGAAGACCCGATTTATTTGTAACGTTTACTTGGAATCTGGATTGGCAAGATATCAAAGAAGAGTTATTAGCTGGGCAGCGTTCATTTGATCGTCATGATATAATTTCCAGGGTATTTCATTTAAAGATGAAGAAAATGATAAAGTTATTCTCAAAAGACGAGATATTTGGTAAGGTCAAGTGCCACATGCTTACTGTAGATTGGCAAAAACGCGGCCTACCACACTGTCATATGTTGTTTTGGCTGGAAAGAAAAATACAACCTTATGAAATTGACAGTGTAATAGCTGCTGAATTACCGGATAAAGATGAAGATCCTGTATTATTTATGTACTTGCAAACTTTTCTAAGGAAATTCTTTAATTAACAGTGAAAACCGTATCAAAATACGTTGCGTGGTTTAGAAGTTATCAGCATTCTAACTTCTTGAAATTTCGACTTTGCTTTATACTATGTAAAGAAGTTTGGCATTTAATTTGGGTTTGTATGGGAGGTACCACTCCTGGTAACCCTAGGATCGTGAAATTGATATGGTTGCTGAATATAGATCAGGAGCTCAAATTTCAGTTCGATACGCTAAAAGACAAAAAACTTTTTCTAACAAGAACATTAATTTAAGGGGGGGTTTTATGGGAGGTACCCCTCCTGGTAGCCCTAGGATCATGAAATTTACATGCTTGATGGCCATAGATTACAAACATATAGTGTCCAAATTTCAGTTCCATATGTTAAAAAACAAAAAACTTTTTTTAATAAGAACATTAATTTAAAGGGGTTTTGTATGGGAGGTACCCCACCTAGTAGCCCTAGGATCATGAAATTAACATGCTTGATGGCCATAGATTACAAACATATAGTGTCCAAATTTCAGTTCCATATGTTAAAAAACAAAAAACTTTTTTTAATAAGAACATTAATTTAAAGGGGTTTTGTATGGGAGGTACCCCCCCTAGTGTTACGATTCAGCTGATTCCTACAAATGTGCTGCGTATGGTAAAAAGAAACATATTTCAGGTTTCTAGCTGAAAAACTGAAGGACTAGTTTGCATACATACAGACAGACAGACGGACATGGCTAAATCAACTCGTCTCATCGAGCTGATCACAAATATCTATACTTTATGTGGTCTGCGATGTCTCCTTCTGTGTGTTACAAACTTCATGACAAACTTATAACACTATTCACTCCCGTGAAGAGTATAAAAAGGTTTATTTTTTTTCCAATGCTTGCGAATAGAAGGCAAATAAAAAATTTTCATTATGATTCCAAGATTAAAACTGGACTTTTAAGAAAATGAATAAAGCTAAAATAATTTTTTTTACCACCTTTTTGAAAAGTGTCCATCACCAAAGTTTTTCAGAAAGTACCTTAAAAACTCATGATTTTTTTAAATTTTTTCGATGTGGTGCAACAATGTGAAAAAAATTAAAACTAATTTTTTTTTTTTAGCTTTCCGTTCAAACAAAGTTTTACTTGTTTGCTAGTATAGAAATGTATATAAAATAATTTTTTCCCTACTACAAAAATACCTTTTTATGTAATAAAAATTAAAATTCCGATTTTAAAAGTTATATTATATTGTTTACATTAAATGTAATAATTTAACACAGAATATATAAAAATGACTTTAGTCTTCATCAATGTCCTCATTCACTACAGCAAATACACAATGCCAGAGAATTACTCATTTAATAGAAAAATTCCTCAGTCAGAAACACAGAGGACTGGAAGCAAACATTTGATGAAGTTAAGAAAGAAACTAAGATTAAAATGAGATAAGCTCGCCAAAACGTAGGAATCTCACGGTCCCTTGCTAGGGAATCTATCACCCAACGCTCCCAGCACCTAGCCGTAGAAAGACAACGTTTATCTACGACCAGAGCGCGTAATCGAATAATTGTTAACGGGAATCGATCGGCTTTTCATTATAACTCAAATGTTGATTATGCTCAACAAAACACTGTAAAAATGTGCAAATGAGTAAAATTTGCCCTAAATGCTTTGCCAAGAAATGGAATGATGAAGCAAACGGTATGTGTTGTGCTGGAGACAAGGTGGTTCTCCCTAACATACAGGAATCACCACAACCAATAAAAGATCTATTGTTAGGTACTCATTCCTTATCGACGCATTTTTTAAATAACATATTTAGGTATAACACACTGTTCCAAATGATGTCTTTCGGTGGTAAGGAAATCCGGTAAGGAAATTTTATGCCTACATTTAAGGTAGAAGGGCAGGTGTACCATTTGATTGAAAGTCTCCTTCCACCTTCAGGTCAAAGTCCGAAGTTCCTACAGATTTATTTTGTATCAAATGCTGATTAATTATCGTTACGTTCTAATATAGCTCCCAACTTAAAAATAGAATAAATCAACGAATTGCACTTTTCCATTAAGCAGCCACAATATGTACATTCGAAGTTTCAAATAAAATTTTGAAAATAACTTCTCATCGGACAACTTAAAATTAATAATTCACGCCGACCGTATTCCACTTGGTCAACATCAAGGACGATACAATTCACCAACAACTAACGAAGTCGCAGTTTTATCAGTCGACGAAGACAAAGGGCCCATGGATATAGTCATTCATTGTAAAGATGGACTTACATACGTAAAAATCAACAACAACTAAGAGCTGACGACTATGTACATTTAAAAGTTGCTTTAAATCAGGATGATAATATAAACACTGCGAATATTGGACAACACATCGTCTTGCCTTCAAGTTTCGCGGGATCTCCGCGTTACATTCACGAAAAAAATCATGATGCTATGACGTATATTCGTAATTACGGAAGACCCGATTTATTTGTAACGTTTACTTGGAATCTGGATTGGCAAGATATCAAAGAAGAGTTATTAGCTGGGCAGCGTTCATTTGATCGTCATGATATAATTTCCAGGGTATTTCATTTAAAGATGAAGAAAATGATAAAGTTATTCTCAAAAGACGAGATATTTGGTAAGGTCAAGTGCCACATGCTTACTGTAGATTGGCAAAAACGCGGCCTACCACACTGTCATATGTTGTTTTGGCTGGAAAGAAAAATACAACCTTATGAAATTGACAGTGTAATAGCTGCTGAATTACCGGATAAAGATGAAGATCCTGTATTATTTGATATCGTGACCAAAAATATGATACGTGGACCCTGTGGGGATCACCATGTATGAAAAAGGGAATTTGTTCCAAAAAATACCCTCGGATTTTTGTCAATGACACCCAGGCTGGAGAGGCTTTCTCTTTCAGAGTATCGGTTGAGATCGGTATGTTTTTGGCTCTTAGACATTCAGACCATTTGAACAGTGCTTTTTCCATTTTTGGATACTCCGAACCTTTAAGAGTTTTTATTTTCCCAAGGCCTGATTCAGAATGGTGCACGAACTTCTTTATTGAGTGTTGATTTCTCGTAATACGAGTTATCGTTATTCTATGCACTTTGAAACGTTCATCTAAAGCTTTGATCGAAAAACCATCATTTAATTTTCTTAGAATTTCAATTTTATCATCAATTTTCAGCAACGAAAACTTTTTGTTTAACATCGTCAGACCGCACCACGCTTATTTAACATAAAATATGTTTTTTACTTTTGTTTCTCTGCCGAGTGTTCTGCATTATCCCGTTTTTTCTTAGTCACTTAATCTGAAATTCGCTTTCTTTTTCTTCTCCTTGCATTCACACGTACTTCAAATAAGTGATGCATTGCGAAAATCGACAGCAGTTAATCACGAATATATAAATTTGATATTCATTCCAATTCTTTTTTTGCCGAATTTTATTTAGCAACAGAGTCAAGTATTGATTAAAGAATTTCCGGATGTCGCAAGTACTAAGGACGTAATGAAAAAAAATTTGGGTTTTTGATCTGTAAATTCATCTCGATAATGTTAATTTCGGTGCAAGCAGTGAAGTTCTTGATGTTGGGATATATAGCTATATCAACTCGTGTTGTCAAGCTAATCACGAATATATATACTTTATGAGCTGAGCACGTGTAACCAAAGAAATACAGATATTTGCGATCAGTCTTGACTTTTAACAAATTTTCTAATTACAATTTTTGCATATCACAGGATTGGTGAGCTCCAGCGAGATCAACCAATATAAACTAGACAAACTAAAATCTATTCTAACTATATTCTATGTGGAAGATCTAACACATGAAACCTCTTCAGGGGCCTAACATCCATGTCGTTTTCTAGTATAGCTAAATTGTTGGTATGATTATGAAGTTTCTTTATGTATCTATCTGTACTTTTTTTTATTTCATCCTTTATGGAGGTGAAAATTGGTCACATACCAAGGAGCACTTGCTATTTTACGTAGCGTCATTGACTGATACCTTTGAAGAATCTCCATATTGGAGTTACTTGCCGTTCCCCACAACTGCATTGCATAAGTCCCCACCGGCTTCAGAACTACTTTATAAAGTCGAACTTTGTTATCTAGGCTAAGTTGAGACCTTGGTCCAAGGAGTCAGTGCATCTTTCTGCTTTTTATTATACTCTTCACGGGAGTGAATAGTATTATAAGTTTGTCATGAAGTTTGTAACACACAGAAGGAGACATCGCAGATCACATAAAGTATATATATTTGTGATCAGCTCGATGAGACGAGTTGATTAAGCCATGTCCGTCTGTCCGCCTGTAACAAAACTAGTCCCTCAGCTTTTGAGCTAAAGAGCTGAAATTTTGCACATATGTTTCTTTTTATCATAGGCAGTTGGTTTGTCGGAATCAGCCGAATCGGACTACCACGGGGTACCTTCCATACCAACCGCCTTTAAATTAAAGTTCTTATTAGAAAAAGTTTTTTGTTTTCTGACGTATCGAACTGAAATTTGGACACTATAAGTTTCTGTTCCGTATCCATCAGCCGCATAAATTTCATATTCCTGGGGTTACCAGGAGGGGTACCTCCCATACAAACCCCCTTTTAAAGTAATGTTCTTATTAGAAAAAGTTTTTTGTATTTTGACTTATTGAATTAAAATTTAGACACTATTAGTTTCTGTTCTGTATCCATAGCCATTTAAATTTCATAATCCTAGCAAGGGTACCTCCCACACAAACTCACATTAAATGACAAACTTATAAAGAGTATAAGTATAATAAAAATACAATGCAATTCAAACTGTGTTCTTTGTTGATACTCAAAATGTGTTATTTGTTCTTATTCAAACTGTAACAGAGAGTATATGGTGATGCTAAGAAAGGAAGGTTGGATGCAACCCGGAGGAGCATGAAGAGTATCTTTCTGGTTTTTAGCTGTATTCGTTTTGCTTTTATGTGAGTCTTGCAAGTAAGCCTCCGATCTAGGTGTTTTCATAGGTATTTAACAGTGTCGCTTTGTGGAATAGTGGAACCATTCAATATTACTGGGGGACAGTTTCCCCGCTTTAAGGTGAAAGTAATTTGAACTTTATTTTCCACTGCTTCAGCTATGTTTCGACCAATGAAAGTTGATTTTGCAAGCTATTTTCATTCGATGCAATTATCGCTGCGTCATCTGCATATGTTGCAACCTCAACATTATTTCCCACTGGCATATCAGCGGTATATATTGTGTCTAGGATGGGGCCGAGTATGCTTCCTTGGGGTACCCCAGCATTAATTGCATATATTTAAGAGTTCTCGCCCGATTGATGAACATAGAAGTGGCGATCAGTGAGGTAAGATTAAAGAAGGAGATAGTATGGTGCAGGAAGCAATTTCTTAATCTTTTAGAGCACACCCGGATTCCATACTCTATCAATTGCTTGTTGAACATATAAAAAGACAGCAGCACAGTATTTTTTTTCTTCAAGTGCACCCATAATACACTTGACAATGCGGTGGCATTGCTCAATCGTTCCATGTCCTCTTCTAAACCCAAACTGATGTTCGGGTACAATGTTAAGTTGGACCAGTACAGGTGCCATTCTTCTTAAAAGTATCTTTTCAAACACTTTAGAAAAGGTTACCCGTAGACTAATGGGACGGTATGACGTCGTAAACTGCTCAGGTTTATTTCGTTTAGGTATCATAATTACCTGTGCGCATTTCCATTGTCCTGGGAAGTAATCTAGCCTTAGCATAGCATTGAAAATATATGTTAGGAGTCTCTTGCACTTTGAAGGCAGATTTCTAAATGTGATTCCATTAATTTTATCATAACCCTGAGATATTTTGAGTTTTATTTCCTTAACCTCAGCTTGTACCTCCGCAAGAGTAGTTTGGCGAATTGGCAGACTCAACTGACAGGGCGAATCCAAAAAGTTAGAGTTAGTTTCCGGATCAATTATTAGGTTAGGTTGAAAGACTGAGTGAAAGTGCTGAGCAAAAGCCTCTGCCTTTTCTTCATTACCTTTGCTTCAGACCCCGTTACAGTCTACAATTATAGTACTTCTTCTGGTGGGCTGCTTTTAAAACAGAGTAAGACGAAATCGGTGTGAGGTATATGAGAGTGTATTTGTGCAAAAATCAAGTTTAAATCTAAATATATACGTTTAGATCTAAATATGTAATTCATCAGCGAACCATTGCAAGGGTTGTTGGCTCAGTGAGTAAAGGCGCTGGTATAAATGAGGACCTGGGTTCAAATCTTTGTGGCGGAAATTTTTTGAGTTGGTTTTTATACTCTTCACGGGAGTGAATAGTATTATAAGTTTGTCATGAAGTTTGTAACACACAGAAGGAGACATCGCAGACCACATAAAGTATAGATATTTGTGATCAGCTCGATGAGACGAGTTGATTTAGCCATGTCCGTCTGTCCGTCTGTCTGTCTGTATGTATGCAAACTAGTCCTTCAGCTTTTCAGCTAGAAATCTGAAATTTTGCACATAGGTTTCTTTTTACCATACGCAGCACATTTGTCGGAATCAGTTGAATCGGAACACTAGGGGGTGTACCTCTCATACAAACCACCCTTTAAATTAATGTTCTTATTACAAATAGTTTTTTGTTTTTTAACATATGAAACTGAAATTTGGACACTATAAGTTTGTAATCTATGGCCATCAATCATGTAAATTTCATGATCCTATTGCTACTAGGATCACTATTACAACTACATTAATTTTATAAGCGAACAAAACGGGACTCGTCCGCAAAGCCAACATGTGAAATTATCAAAATACAGTATTGGTAAATGGGTAAAGAACTACTTTTTGAACTGTTTTGTGAACCAAAAAGAGCTGTTTGCTGTTGTAGTGAATTACAAATACCTGTTTTGGTGAATGTCAAACTTAGTGTTGCTGTCTTTAGTGAATGACAAATATTGATAATTAATGATAATAATCATAATTACTTTTATTATGGAATCAATTATTTATGTACATGCAAACTTTTCTAAGTGAATTTTTTAATTAACAGTGGAAACCGTATTAAAATACGTTGCGTGGTTTAGAAGTTATCAGTATTCTAACTTCTTAAAATTTCGACTTTGCTTTATACTATGTAAAGAAGTTTGGCATTTAATTTTGGTTTGTATGGGAGGTACCCCACCTGGTAGCCCTAGGATCATAAAATTTACACAATGGATGGCCATAGATTACAAACTTATCGTGTCCAAATTTCAGTTCGATACGTTACAAAAAAAAAAACTTTTTCTAACAAGAACATTAATTTCAATGGTGGTTTGTATGGGAGGTACCCCTTTTGCTGGAGGGTAACCATAGGATCATGAAATATACATGGCTGATGGCTATAGATCAGAAACTTATAGTTTCAGTTTGATACGTCGAACAACAAAACACTTTTTTTAATAGGAACTTTAATTGAAAGGGGGGTTTGATGGAATGTACCGCTCCTGGTAATCCTAGGATCATGAAATTTACATGGTTGATGAATATGAATCAGAAACTTATAGTGTCCAAATTTCAGTTCAACACGTTAAAAAACAAAAAACTTTATCTAATAATAACATATATTTAAAGGGGGGCTTGTATGGCTGGTACCCCTCCTGGTAACCATAGGATCATGGAATATACATGGCTGATGGATATAGATCAGAAACTTATAGAGTCAGTTTGATACGTCGAACAACAAAAAACTTTTTTAAATAAGAACTTTAATTGAAAGTGCGGTTTGATGGGAGGTACCCCTCCTGGAAATCTTAGGATCATGAAATTTACACGATTGATGAGTATAGATCAAGAACCTATATTGTTCAAATTTCAGTTCGATACGTTAAGAAACAAAAAAGAAATTTCAATAAGTACATAAATTTAAATGGGTGTTTGTATGAGAGGTACCCTCCCTCCAGTCCGATTCGGCTGACAAATGTGCAGCATATGTTAAAAAGAAACTTAAAACCAAAATTTCAACTCTCTAGCTTAAAAACTGAGGGACTAGTTTGCATACAAACAGACGGACAGATGGACATGGCTTGATCAACTCGTCCCATCGAGCTGATCACAAATATATATACTTTATGTGGTCTGCGATGTCTCCTTCTGTGTGTCACAAGCTTATAATACTACTCACTCCCGTGAAGAGTATAATAAAAACAGAAACATAAAATAGTTACAAAGAGAAAGATTAAGGTTTAAAGGATATTGTTATTTTTGATTGCATGTGGTTCTTTTCACCTATTCATTCAATTGAGTTTTCCAAACTTATTAAACAGTAAAAAAATCATCATGATTTAAAACATAGTATCGAATTTGTTGAATGGCCGATTTTGCTTGTTTTTTCGTATAAGTACTTCTTCATCGGCGCTTTCATCCTCATCACTCTCATTATTAATAGCCGTAACTTCTTCCAAAATATCGTTGGCTGTCAACATACCGGATACAGCCACGTCATTACCAACATTCACGTAAAGGGCGACATTTTCAGAGTTCTCAGATATTCGACTCCATAGATGATCTATGTTTAATTGCTCGTCTTGAATTAAATTTTCGTTAGTATCTTTATTAAAACCACAAGCACGGAAGCAGTTTTGAATACAAGCTGCGTTGACACTATTCCACGCTTTATAAGCAATTTGCATTGCCGTACATTTAAACTCTTTTTTGTCTTCAATGCTATTAACAAGATTTATAACCATTTCCTTGCGGTATAATGATTATAACATTTTTTATAATACCCTTGTCAAGAGGCGCATAAGCGGACCCATTATGCGCCGTGCAATTGTCCATGAATAGCAATATCTTATGATTTGTAGTTTTCATGGTGTCATTCAACATCTGAAACCTTTCGTCAAATAGATCCATTGTCATCCACACCTTTTTATTATGTCGGTAAAGCATTGGAAAGCTGTGAATGTTTTTGAAGCACCTTGGTTTCGCAGACTTTCCAATTATCAGTGATTCAAGATTTTCGGTGCCATCCTTGTTTACAGCAAATAATAAAGTAACCCGTTCTTTACTACGCTTACCACCATGACCTTTTTTATTTCTGAAGCAATAGGTTCGATCTGGCAAGCATTTATAAAACAAGCCTGTTTCATCTGCATTAAAGATGTCTTTAGCATCGTTATCTTTAGTCAAATCACTCAACTTTTCTTTCCACGCTACACAAACTCCTTCATCAACAGCAGAACTTTCATCGCACAATTTCTAAAATGTGATGTGTGTCGATTTTTGAACCGATCAAGCCTTGCTTGCTTTAAAGTTATTGAACTTCATTGCATTAGCAAAACACAAAGCCTTTTCGGTCAATAACTGGCCGCCAATGGGAACATTGCTTTGCCGGCATTGTGTTAGCCACAAAAGTAGACACTTATCTATATCTGGATATTCAGATTGTTTCTGACGCTTTACTTTACTGAACGAAGATAGTCCCATAATAAATTCTTTTTTGATGTAAGTGTTGATAGTGCGATTTCGTATTGTTTCGCCACCTCCTTTTTTTTCGTTCCATTGTCAATTTCTGCAATAATTTTTTGTTTTTGAGAATTAGTTAAGGTTTTATGCGTGCGTTTGTTTGACATTTTGACGTTACAGCTTAATGTTTTGAATAAAATAAGCACTAAGAAAAAACAAACAAAACAAAGTGCAGACTGTAAGGCGACAAAACGGTAAACTGATAACGATTTGTTTTTTTTTTTACTTTTTCATAACGAATTATAAGAAGTTTTAGAAACTAATTACAATTTATAAGAGGTTTTTTGTTCATGAATTGCAAATAAAAATACGAATTAACGAGGGGACTAAAACGTATGAAAGATTTACGAATTATAGAAGTTTTTTCAATGGACCAGCAGTTTGCTACGAATTATTGAGGTTTTCGATATATCGGGGTACGAATTATAGCTATTCGACTGTACATAAAGAAAATTTCATAAAAAGCAGTCGAGCCGTTTGGGAGGAGTTCATTTACTAGCACCATGACACAAGATTTTTATATATTAGATATCATGTATTAAAAACAATAATAATCAAGCGAGAAATAAATAGAATTGTCTTGTTCCAATAGGGGATCGAACCGGTGACGCGATCTCGCGTACGCATATTGTACATATGCTGAACCGACGACTTAGCCCGGTCGACCAACGACAACTTTTGTCTGAAATGGTCTTTGAAGCGAGAAAATGTTTTCTTGAGGCATTTAATTTTTGTATGGTTTACATTTGTTTGAAAAAACGGGACAACAAACATTTTTATACTCATCAAGCGTACATAAAAATGCACCCATACACAATAAGAAAAATTGGAATAATAACCCAGTTGACCAAAACATCCGTAAGTGGTATTAGGGGAGGGGGCCCAGCTGTGACGCAGGCCCAGTTGTGACTGAGCTAAATATTTTTGACATGCGGTATGAGAATGACAGTTTGAGCACTGCCAATCATGTTCGTTTGACGTTCTGCAGTTTTTGGACAGACACCAACGTTAATAGTCGCATTGTGTATACGCGCACCAAACATCGTGTTGAAAATCGTGCGAAAAAGTTATTTTGAATTTTTTCAAAGTACCAAAATTTTGTGAAATTAACAGTGAAAAGGTGAGTGTAATGCATCAAAATATTGTATTTGCCGTATATTTTGTGATTCTATATGGATTTATGTGATTATGTGGTGTCTATAAAAAATTTGCTTGTCATACACAAAAAGGCAAAAAACCGGTTGTGACTCAGCGGGTGGCCCAGTTATGACGCACCTTTTTTTTTGCACTAGGATCCTGTAGAATTGTCAAATTCCTACATTTTTGTTGTTGTTTAAAAAAAAAGGAAAGGAAATTTACATATTGAGACCAGTTTGTCCGAGAATATTCTGGAAGATCTCGATCGGGAAGGTTCGGGAATGTTCCATTTGGTAAAAACACTGATTAAGTAACAATATTTATGTTATTAGGAATAAAAATTCAATAATGTCATTATAAATTATACTTAACTCTTGATTTCAATGGATCTAATTGTTAAAACACGATTATTAACAATCGATAAGATCCTTTTGAGAAATGGAACTTTCTGGAATCTTCGCGCTCGGACCTCGCGCTGACCCCGAAGATGACCAGCAACGTATCGTTTTGAACAATACCATGGGTATAGGACGCGGAAAAGAGGTGCTAACATCCGAAACCTCTACCTCACAATCCCTATCTCTAATGTCATTGGTGACCAGCAGTTCATCGGTTTTGGATGAGATTGGTCCTCTTCAGGCCGCTGCTCCAAAAAAGCCTTCGAATCGTGGACGAAAGCCGATGCAAAGTGCTGAACTGACCTCTCCTGAAAATTGTGCTGTTTTGAAGGAAAAGGCAGCAGCAAAAGCAGCAGCAAAAGCAGCCAAAGGGGCGAAGAAGCCAACACCGCAGAAGCCAACACCAAAGAAGGCAACAACGAAGCGAGCAACACCATCACGAGCGGCCAAGCGCGTCAAACCAACATCACCACCATCTGATGAAGAAACAGATTTTTGCATCATTTGCCTAAAGCTGTTGCCGCAGAAATTGACCGCTGCCAACTCGATCAATTGCAATGTATGCAAGCGTTCAGTTCATTTGAAGTGCGCCAACATGCAGGCAAGTTATTTCACTTGCAAATACTGCGAAAGTGACGTGGACGACGACGAGGAATATTTCGATGACGATGATGAATAAAAATCGTTGTCATTTATGGCCATTGAAGGCCATTTTCTTTTGTATTTTTCATTATTTTTGCCATTGAAGGCCTTCATAATAAATAAATCATTAAATCACAACAATTGGTGTGACATTCCTTTCATATTTTCTCATTTTCAGTGAATTTCTTGAGGTGCGTCACAACTGGGCCACTTTTTTTCGGCCTAAAAAAAGTTATCCTGAATAAATTTGTTCCAAAATATTTTGAGTAACTCAAATAAACATACTTTCTTTGGAAAAAAGTTGCTTTTGGTTAATATTTAAATGTTAAACTTCTTAATTTTGCATTTTCCGGAACTGAGGAAAAAATTTTAATTTTTTTTAAAACCCGCGTCACAACTGGGCCCCCTCCCCTACTTATGAGAGTTAAGCGGGTACTGAGCGGGTCAATAAACCGGTTTCGCATCCGAAAACGGTACGTTAAGTAATCATCTGTCGCTCAGTTTGCGGCAGCAGAAACTATCATCTACGGCCTTCACAAACGGGCCGTTAATGGATCCGTTTTCGGTCCGCCAATGGAACCGTTTTCGGCCCGCTAGTGAAACCGTTTTCGGGCCGCAAGTAATGTCATTTAATTAAAAGAATGAGCACAATTTATTTATAATAATAATTTCTAACTATTTCAATATGGTAGACAATAATAATAATATAAATACTTACAAATTAGAAAAAAGCAATATAAGAAGGTCTTATCCTTTTAACAAATTAAAAATACGAATTACTCCTTGCTCCGTTTGCCGATGATTTTTTCAGTACTCGTCACCCTATCTTGAGGATGAAAGAATTAGAAAATATAAAACTCCACCTTTTGCAATATTTTTTTTTTTACTTTGTGTGAGGAAAACGATGTGTTGTGCAATAAACTAGTAATATAGATGATTAACATGAAAAAGAATAAAAATATTTAATAAATGCACCACCCAGTTAACTTTGTTTTCTTTTCTACTTACTTTGCATTATTATGCGCGCCTGCTGCACTAAATGCATGCAAAATAAAGAATAGCACGAACGACAGCAAAACAAATACCGAAAATTTTGTGTTTGTCAGTTAAATCTTCGAATACCTCTTTTGCTTATTATTGCTACAAGGATGGGCCAATAAATCCTTAGAAAATCCAACAGATCGCGCGACTGTTACTGTAAACGGTCTGTTTTCATGCAGCATAACTACCGTCTAGGTATACTGTGAAGTTTCAGCCAGATTGGTTGAGTTGTTGTGTGTTTCTCTTGCATTGAAGAAAAAAAATTTGTTTGTTTACAAAAATGGAGAAAATTGAGTTTAGATCTGTTATTACACATTTTCATATAAAAGGCTTAGCAAAGGAAATAAAAAATGAGTTGGATTTATTTCACGGCACATCCGCTTCTTCACTTGCAACTATTTATAACTGGTTAAATGAATTTAAACGTGGTCGTACATCAACAAAGGATGGACCACGCTAGGGAAGCCCTGTAGAGGTGAGTACGCCAGAAATGATATGGTGTTATGTGATCGAAGATTAAAGTTGAGTGAAATAGTTGAGGTTACAGGGATATCAAAAGGTAGCATCATTGCTATTTTACATGAAAAATTGTGTATGAAAAAGATTTCGGCAAGATGGGTGCTGCGTTTGCTCACAGTCGACAATAAACGCAATAGGGTGGTTGCCACCCACCGTATTCGCCAGATTTAGCTCCCAGTGACTTTTTCCTATTCCCAAACCTGAAAAATGGCTCAATGGACAACATTTTTTTTTTCAAATGAAGAAGTCATCGATCAAACAAATGCTTATTTTGAGGATCTTCTAAAATCTTATTTTTCTGACGGGTTAAAAAAATTAGAGAAACGTCTAACTAAGTGTAAAGAGCTCCAATGAGATTATGTAGAAAAATAAAAAAAAAATTACCAAAAAAAATTGTTTAAATGCTTTTTCTAAGGACTTATTGACCCACCCTCATATCTGTCGTTACCCAAAATGTCTTTCAGCACTACAGGCCCAGTGTACAGAAGAAAGGTGCGTAGGTCGGTAGCTTTATACCTCTTCAGATCATCAAGAGATCTTAGTTTTCTATTGAATTCAATAAGTGTACATTTTTGCAGACAATCTAACGTAGTGCTTATGGAGTCAATAGAGTGCTGACTTAAAGAAAATTGATGACCTCTCGCCCTCACCAAAGACACAAGTAATGATTTCATAACGCCAAGATAGACAACGTGCATGTAATCGTACAACTATGTCGATAGGTAAATTCTCCAACAATAACTTGTTTAGCGTGTTGTGGTGCTGCGGTTGAGCACGGCTTCTGAAGCTCCCATTGCTGCGTGCCATGTTATCTGATTTCCTAAATAACAGTCTTCTTTGGAAATATTCCCCCTTTTAAACGCATTGGTTGCAGGAATAGAATCCAAAATGATGCTTGACGGACAAAATGATAGCTCAAGCTGGCTCATAATGTTTTATGTTGTAAGTTATACCTTCCACAATCAAGTCCTGCAATTCATCCACGAATTGCTCCATGTATACATTTGGGTCTCGTGGTTTCGTGTTACCAACGTACAATCCAGAGACTAATACTGGTTTTGTGCCGTTCATGTTGATTAAAATAGGCCATGTTTTTTTCGGTGAATTTTTAAACATCCACATTGCCATTAAGACTTATTGCATTACATTCGTAGTTGTAATTGTACAAGAAGTCAGTCAATGCATCTTTAACTCCATAATGGACATATTCGCCAGGCTCAACAACCCGTTTTATAATGGTTCTAGGCGTGCCTTGCGATGTGCGCGCATCTTTTGGTATATCCGGAATTTTTTCAATAGCAACGCAAGCTAATCATTAGCCGACCTTCTAGAAATATTATTCGCTGACATCCACTGGGCCAAGCGCATATTAAATGAACCGGTGTTCATTTGACATGTCCACTAAGTCTGCATCATGTTCTATGAAAGCAGTGTTAAGCTTGGATTGAATAGATTCTTCGTTACGGAAAGTACCATAGTTCAATAATTCCAATTTGATATGGTTTTGTCTGTCGACGTTTCAGTGTATAGTACTTATTTCAAAATATCCACAAAAATTAATTTTTGACTTAACAGGATTAATGGGTTGTAAAAATAATGAAAACAATATCACAGAAACACATAAATACACAACGGTAGAGTAAATTGGCAAAGTGTCATTGTAATGTTTGTAATAATTTGCATTTCTATAAACCCCTCAATTGCAAGTGTCCTTTGTAGGTGACAGAAGTTCAATATTGATCTACCACACCGATTTTATTTTATTAAATCTCACTATCATTGTTGCAAAGTCAATAAGTGAAATTATAATTTTTTAAACTGACAACGCACAATCTGTAGATGACAACCTGTTACAATCAAATGGGGAAGTTCATTTTTTGATGTGAAAAATCTTTGGTCTTGGTAGGGTAAAATTTGCGTCATGTGAATTCAAGGGTTAATAAGCGAAAGTATTGGGAAGCGACGATCAGGAGGAGCGAAAAAATATGAATATATTTCTGTCTGTGGCTATTGTTTTAAAAAGAAACACACAATCTACACAACACAAAGCAATATAAATGGTGTTTTTTGGTCGATTTACTTCATTAATGTATAAACAAACATTCTACACCAAAAAATAAAACTTCACTTTATATTTTAATTTCATGTTTACTCACTCATATTAATTTTGCCACTTGCAGCCAATGTAAAGTTTTTGTACCGATAAGGATTTGTTGTTCACAGATTTGTTATGTTGCTAATGATATTGGAAAAGAATAAAATAATTTAATAAATTTAACACTCGCTTCACTTAAGTTTATTATCAACTTACCTTGCCGTATACCGCCACTGGATGATATTTTGTTTATAGTGGAAGAAGAAATTAAAGAAGTTAAATAAATAAAACTTCACTTTTTTTAAATAATATTTTGTTTGTTTGTTTAAATAATACTCTGTTTGATTATGTCAGTTGTACACAATATGAATTATAATGTCGAAATGTTTGAAGTCCACCGAATTCCTAATATTGCTAATGAAAATTAAAAAGATACACACATCAAATAAATGCACCACTCACTTCAATTTGTTTTCTTGTCTACTTACTTTGCTTTATCACGCCAACAACAAATAATTTGTCACTGATCAGTTTGGTGAGACGAGTTGATTTAGCCATGTCTGTCTGTCTGTATGTTTGCAGACTAGTCCCTCAGTTTTTGAACTAGAGAGATGAAATTTTGCTCATAGGTTTCGTTTACCATACGCTGCACATTTGTCGGAATCAGCCGAATCGGACCACTAGGGGGGGTACCTCCCAAACAAACAGACGTATAGAACTGAAATTTGGACACTATAAGTTTGTAATCTATGGCCATCAAGAGTGTAAATTTCATGATCCTAGGTCTACCAGGTGGGATACCTTCCATACAAACCACCCTTTAAATTAATGTTCTTGTTAGAAAAAAAGTAATGTGCCTCACCCATATAAGCACACTATTGAAGTGAAACTGCTGCACATAATGTTAGGACTCAAGTTTTAGTTTTTAGTTTTAAAATAATTACAAGAGTTGTATTCTATAATATTATTCATTTATTTCATTATAGCACATTATAATTAATAATTTAAAGAATTGGGTTACATAACGTATTGATTTATATGAAATATAACAGCAAAGGCTCAACGACATGCGTACAAATTAATATGCGAGATCAGCGTCGTGTAGGGCACACACAAATGAAAAGAATGATATATGATTAAAGAGAAGAGCGAAAATGCAACTGTAGTAGTTGCTGGTGTGTTCTTGTTGATAAGTTTTGCACAAAACCAAACAACAGCAGCGACCCGCACTTCCCTTCACGATAAACGCAAATTCAGAGAGAGAGCTCTGTTGTATGTTCACTCTCAACAACAACAACGATGACACACACGAAGAGAGAGAGAGAGAGAAAAGCATCTTCGACTGGTGGTCGGTTTTTCGGTTACTTGCTCATATACTCTTCGTAAAAGCACATACCAGTAAATCATTTTTAACTCTCTCTTACTCATGCAAAAACCATCATTCTCTACGCTGCAGACGAACAACTCAATATGCAATGTGTGTCCCCAATCAACGTCTCTCCCCCGCATCCACATATTTGATTACCGTAACGTTTTTTTTGGACTTACACCTCGAAACTTCTTTAGCGGCGTTGGGCAAAAATTTAGTATGAAATTTTCAGTGAAAAAATACAAAATGTAACGTTTTGAGATTTCTGTATCTCATGAACCGCACTAAGTAGAGACTTGAATTTTTCACAGAATGTGAATATCTATTCCCATATCCCCAACAAATAATAAATCCACCAGAAAAGTCTTAATAAAGAGATTACATTTCCACAACAACAACATGCAGTTCGTGTGTATAAAAATGTTTATAACAACAACATGGTGGTTGCCTGCAAGCGAATATATGAAGAAAAGAGAACAAGAAACACTCAGAAGCTTGCAGGTTATCTAATTTTTGTGCAAGAGGGAACAACAGACGGCAAACGTTAACACATTGTTTAACACAACAACAACAACTACACACGCCAAAGAAACCAAAAGCAATATACAGACGGACAGATAGCCAGAATGACAGACAGACTCATCGAGCTGATGAAGAATATATACGTAAATACTTTATGTGGTTTCCCTTTTTTTTTTTTTTTTTTTGTGTTGTGCGAAACAAGGAGGTAAAAATCTTCCAAAGATACCTATGGCCCGTGCCACAAGTTATGTCGGATTCATTAGCCTACCGAGTAAAAAACCCCCTATCGCCTCAAGCCCCTTTCAATCCCTACGGCACCGCCAAGGCATTCCTTCGTAGGGAGGGATAGTATGCTTAAAATTAAGCAGGCGCCATTGTTCGCTCGTACATTTGGCAATTTCAGAAGAGAAGTATGCCCAGTCATCCACCGATGTTTCGATGCGCCTTACAATCTCATGTGAGCTGCAATGAGATCCAAGGCGCGCATACACTCTTCGTCGCTCCGCTTCGAAACGCGGGCACTCATGAAGAAGATGCTCCGGATCCTCCACGACATCTCTGCACAGCCCACAGAACGGATCCGCAGCGAGCCCAAACCTGTGGAGATATTGCCTGAAACAGCCATGGCCAGTGGCGAATTGAGTAAATTCGAACTCAACATCACCAGAACGACGCTTAAGCCAATTCAATATATCTGGGATAAGCTGGTGTATCCTCCGCGACTCTGCCCTACTCCACCTGTGCTGCCAGATGTTCAGGTATCTGGACTTGATCTCCTCCAAGTCTGCTACCTGAGAGGATGCACGTGCGATGTACTTGTCCCTGGCAGCCAGGGCTTCCAGATCGATTGGCAGTCTGCCTGCAAGGACACCCGCTGCATCGTCTGCCACTGTGCGATACGCCCTACAGAACCTGAGGTTAGCAACCCTGTGAGCACTCCTTATACCACGAAGGTATGACTTGGTTGCAAGTGCCCCTGCCCAGACTGGAGCCGCATAAAGCAGTATGGACTTACTCACCGAACCTAGCAAAACCCGAGATTGTTGTCTGGGGCCCCCTAGGTTTGGGAGAATCCTGGCCAGTTTTTGTGTGATGGCAGCTGCTTTTTTGGCTGACTCGTTTAAGTGTCACTTGAAACATAGTCGATGGTCCAAGAGTACACCATGGTATTTGATGCAAGGCCTCGACTCAATAGAATGGCTCCCAATTCTAACCGAGAGTGTTTCCACCTTTTTCCTGGAGCTCATAAGAACCAACTCGGTCTTATGCTCCGCCAGACCAAGGTGATTCTGTGTTAGCCATCTCCTCGACGCTGTCACTGTCCTCTCTATTTTGGATGTGACCTCACTCAGGGTCTTTGCTACCACGACAATAGCAATGTCATCCGCATATCCGACGATCTCCACCCCATCGGGTTTACAAATCCGCAGGATGCCATCATACATGACATTCCACAGAATTGGACCTAGTACTGAACCTTGCGGGACACCTCCAGTAATGTCAAAAGTCCTAGCGCCTTCTTCCGTGTCACAAACCAGGACTCTCTCTGAAATAGGACACTACTATCCGAATTAGGTAACTCGGTGTATTCAAAATGCTTAGCGCGTTTATGATGCAGCTCCGATCTGCAGAGTTGAAAGCATTTTTAACGTCCAGTGTGACCACTGCGCAATACTTCTTGTCACCGCCAAGCCATCTAGTGCCATTTAAGGCCTCCCTTGCAATGCCGCAAACCTTTTGAATTGCTCCTAAGGTATCTCTTCTCGGCCTGAAGCCAAATTGCATTTCAGCCAGACCATTTGGCGACTCCGTGTACTGCTGCAATCTGGCGCAAATAATCCGTTCAAAGATTTTCCCAGTGGTACTCAGGAGACACAGGGGCCTATACGAAGATGGTAGCTCTGGGGGCATGTTTCCTTTCGGGATGAGAACCAGCCGTTGCTTCTTCCAGCATTTGGGGAAGAGTCCTTCTCTCATGCACCTTGAGAAAACCTCGCAGAAGACGTGAGGTTTCGCTGCAATGGCTCTCTTAAGGATGACATTTGGGATGCCATCCAGCCCAGGCGATTTGTTTACCTTCACCCTACTCGAAGCCGCTTCTAGCTCAAGAGTGGTGATATTGGGCACATTCTCATCTGCAACCTCAAGTGGTCGAAGTATCTTCAACAATCCTCTTGGTGGGAAGAGGGCGGCTACTATTTTTTCCATTTGCAAGGCGGAGGAAGGGACTGACGTCTTGAGGCCATTGAACTTGCGCGTTACAATTTTGTAAGCGCTGCCCCAGGGATTCTGATCCACTTCTCCTATTAGTCTGCAAAAGGCATTTCGCTTGCTCCTGCAGATCTCCTTGCTTAGTAGGGACTTTTTGTGCCTAAATTCGTCGAGGAAGAGAAGAGTATCCTGAGAAGCAGGCTTCCTCCTTCTGCTGCGCTGGAATCTTCTCCGTTGTTGATAGCACTGCGAGCGAAGTTCCGCTATTTCATCAGTCCACCAGTAGTTAGGCTTCCTGCCATTGCTTCTAGTCTTCCTAGGCATAGAGCCATCGCACATCCTTGTGAGGCCCTGCATAAGTTGCCCGGATTGCTGACTCGCATTACCAGGCGCTACTTCAAACTCGGAGATAAACCGATCCAGAGTATCCTTATCCAGCTTCCAAGTTTTCCAAGCGATACCCAGGGCACGTTTCCTCAATCTTGATATAAAGAACCTTGCCTGAGGGGAAATACAGATTTGTATCGCAAGGTGATCACTATGGGTGTAGACATTTGCAACCTCCCATTTTATAGCACTGGCAATCGATGTGCTACAGAAGGTGAGATCTATTTCCGAACTGCCTCTCCCGTTGTCAAACGTGATTGAGTTATCCCAATTAAGTAGAACCATATCCAGCGATGCAAATGCTTCCAAAACAGCCCGTCCGCGTCTATTGGTGCTAGTACAACCCCATTCCACCGCCCATGCGTTAAAGTCACCGGCGATTATGAGTGGGGATCTATACCTCGCAGCGCTAACCAGTCTATCCAGGAAGTCATCAAATGAATCATGACTGACGTTTGGCGATGTGTAGCAGCTGCAAAAATGGATACCCCGTATTTTGGCAAAGGTGAAACCATCATACGAGCAGGGCTCTCTATGCTCAAAGGAAGCATTGCCTTGTAGCCAAATAGCCGCTTTGCCACTAACGTCCTGCGTCCACACATTTAAGTCTTCCTTTGGTCTATGGAACTCACTAACCAGTAGTACATCAGCATTCCTGTCTATGGCTGTTTGCGAGAGTAAGTCCTGCGCTGCACTGCACCTATTTAGATTAAGCTGCAGACACTTAATCATGCCTAGCTTTCAGATCACGCATGGCCTTCTTAAAAGCTTCACACTTGTAACTCCCAGAAGCATGTGCATTCTTACCTTCCGGGCATATAAGACACGTGGGATTTTCCCGACATGTCTTTGCGATATGTCCCTCAGCTCCGCATCTCAGGCATAATTTTGAGCGGTCCGCACTATTCTTGCATCCTCTCGCAATGTGGCCATACTCCAAGCACTTGAAGCACCTTGTGGGACTTATATGTTGTCTCAGACGGCAACGAGCCCAACCCACCTTCAACGATCCCGCCTTAAGCAGAGATTCTGCCTGCTTGACCGGTAAGGTTATATTGGCTGTCTTCGTCCCATCTCTAGCAAATCTCATTGCTCTAATGGCAATGCTGCTGAGCTTGATTGCAGGAAATTGCCTGGTAATGGCTGCTCTCAGTTCTTCTGCCTCTGTTACTTCATCCAGATCACTGCATTCTATAACTTCTAGCTGGGACAGAGATTTCACCGTTGCACAGCTCTGCAGGGCTTCCTTAATCTCATCCTTTAGGGCTTCCGTCTGTGCACTACCTTTCTTAGAAAGTTGGAGGAGAATTTCTCCCTTGGCCGTTCTGCGTATCCTGCTAACGTTGTCGCCAACTTTCTGGAGCTCAGGTTTCCCTTTTATCGTCCTTAGGATGTCGGCATAGGATAACTCCGACGCTTTAGTAATGACTAGAGCATCGGGGCGTGTTCGGCGAAACCTTATGTGGTTTCTCTTTGTCTCCTTCTGTGTGTTATGCCAGCCACACATTATGCGATCGATTGTACGATCAAGATCAAAAGTTTTTGATTTTCCATGCAATCGTGCCATGATCCGTCCCCGCACACGGTGCGAAAGTCCACAAGCTAAATGGAATTGTACAATCAGTCGCATAATGTATGGCCGGCATAACAAACTTCTTGACAAACTTATAATATTATTCAAGCAATAGTACGAGAGCTTGACAATTTTTCTATATGACCATCAGAGAGCAACACATTTTTTAAAACAATGAGAGCATGCCAAATCTTTATGCATATTCAATGTGTTTGGAAGTGCTCGAGCGGTGACAAAATTTCATAGTGAAAATAATAAAATTTTGAGATGATCACTCTGTCTGTTTTTAAGAAGTTTCACTTCTATCACGTATACGATGGCACACGCGCATTTTTTTGTTCAACGTATCGAACTGAATTTTGGACACTATAAGTTTGTAATCTATAGCCATCATTCGTGTAAATATGATGATCCTAGGGCTACCAGGTGGGGTACCTCCCATACAAACCACCCTTTAAATTAATGTTCTTGTTAGAAAAATTTTCTTGTTTTTAACGTATCGAACTGGACCCTATAAGTTTCAGATCTATATTCATCAACCATGTAAATTTCATGATTCCAGGGTTACCAGGAGGGGTAGCTCCCTTACAAACCCAAATTAAATGGCAAACTTATAAAGAATAAAAGTACAATAAAATTGCCACACAAACTGATGTGATGCTAATAAAAGAAGGTTGGATGCAACCCGGAGGAGCGTGTAGAGTATTGTGAGTCACAATCAATCAAGTAAACTGTGTCTCTCCCTTCAAATGACTGTGACTCAATCACAGTTTAGAATCACTGTGTCACTGTTTAGCTCATCTCTACTTGCTCTGCACACAGACTGCGTGTGTAAGAGTAACGAAATGCCTATGACATTGTATTTTGTTTTTGTAAAATGTTACTATCTACCAAATATCTTCCAGAAGTCACTAAGAAGTGACTTTTGGACTATTGAAGCTGAAAAGAGTCTTCCAACTACTGGGCTGGGGTTTGCTTTGTTCTCTTTTTTGTGTTGTGTTTATGTGCGTCTACTTGTGCGCTGCGGTCAACTATTGCGTGCTAGTTGCCAATAGCAACAGAAGCACATACCAATGCGACTATAGCATCAACGAATTGCAAAAATGTGATTTACTACAAACATGCACCAAGCCTACCAAGCCAAGCTTGAAAGCACTTCAAGAGCACAAGCCTGCGCCGCAAAACTCTGATTCTAACATTAGATACTCTCCCACTATATTTCACGAAAGCAATTGCACAAAAATTCCTCTCACAAAATACATTTACTCTCCACGACTACTTTTCACAAAAACAATTTCGCCAGTACATAAACCAGGGCTGTTCAATCAGCGGCCTGCGGGCCGCATTCGGCCCAGATGGAAGTGACAACAGAAAAGAAACAGAAATTTCTTTGGCCCGCTGCTGTGTGACCTTTTGATTTCCACATTACCAAAACACTGCGGATTTTTCTAAAGCGGCCCACTTAACCAAAATGGCTGGACAGCCCTGACGTTAACAAACCAAACATTACAAATAAAGCAAACTAAGAAAATAGCATAGCGACGTCGTCAATGTGCGCGGCTAGCTGTGTTTGCAAAAGCAATAAAAACACAACACAAGGAGAATGAGCACAAAAAGAAGTAAACAATAGCATGAAGGTGGCGCTAACATATACTTTTTTCCTCTGCGAAAAATCGCTCTACGCGCTTAAAGAAGTTTTCACTTAAAAAAAAAAAACAAAATCAGAAAGAAGGCTATCATTCATTATGCCAAATATGTAATACTATTTACGCTCCTCCGGGTTGCGTCCAACCTTCTATTCGTAGCATCACTATATTCTCTCTTTATATTTTTTTTTTTTTATCGGAAGTGGAGCATCAAAAAACTTCCCGTCATTAGATATTACGTCGGGAGGAAGGTGGAGCATTGCTGCTCAAAAGTCAATCGGTCCTAGTTTAGTAGGTCACCTATTGTGTTTTGTTGTTGTCGTACGTGGGTCATGGCTACTCGTCAGTATTCTTCGATCCCCCGTCCGACACTCTCTGCAGCGTCTGCATATTTCGCCTAACCCTCTCTAGACGACGTAGCTCTAGCTGGACAGCTGTCACACGTTCACAGATCCAATCCCAGTTGGCCAGAGATGCTAACATGAACTGAAATGCGCTTCCTGGCTCCTGCGGATAGCCTTCTGGAACAGGAAACCGAGCACATTGGAAAATAACGTGCTCAGCGGGCTCCGGTTCATCACACAGAGGGCACCTTGGTGTATTGTCGTGCCCAAACCTGTATAGGTACCAAATTTATCCACCATGTCCAGACAAGAACTTGGTTAAAAGGTAGTTGGTTTCCCCGCTCGTCCCGCTCAGCCATTTTTCAATGTCCGGGATGAGCCTGAAAGTCCATCTACCATTCTCAGCGTTCTGCCTTCTCCGCTGCCAAAGCAATGTTGAGGCTTGCCGCTCCCGCCTTCTTGCATCGTTGTCTGGACTCCAATGACACGTCTCATAAAGTCTGTGCATTTCATCAGCCAATATGTCTATGGGAATCATCTCCGCTAGTACCAATGCCGCATCATCTGAGATTGTTCGAAAACCCGATACCGTTCTCAGCGCTGCCAGCCTATAGGTGGTCGAAAGGATTTTCGAGTGGGTAGCTCTCAGCGATTCCGTCTAAACGGGTGCAGCATACAGCATGACGGATGTCACCACCCTTCAGAATATACTGCAGTTGTCAGCCTTAGGGCCACCGATGTTTGGCAGCATCCATTATAAGGCATTCTGGACCCTCGCAGCTTTATCCTTTACTTACAGCAGGTGCTCTTTGTACGATAGCCTGCTATCCAGCTTTACACCTAGGTACCTTATAGCCTTCTTGGACCGTACCTCGTGCTCACCAACTCGTACGGAGCAGAACTCCATACGTTTCCTACTAGAGATCAGAACCTACTCCGTCTTCTGCTCTGCTAATAGAGTCTTCTGCTCTGCTAATCGAAGACCTTGCAGATTGCTCTATGTTCCTTATCTCCTTGCCCGTTACTATCAGACACAGATCATCCTCAAAACCTACTGAAGTACAATTTTCGGGAAGCTGCAACTGCAAGACCTGGTCAGTCATGAGGTTCCAAAGGAGCGGGCCCAGCACTGAACCCTGAGGAACCCCCGCAGTAAGTCTGTGGGTTTTATTTCCATCTTCGCTATCATAGTGCAAGTACCTCTTTGACAAGTAGGAATTAATCATGTTTTGGAGGTACTTTGGCGCTTCCGTTCTACGGACAGACCCTTTAATATGCAGCCAGTTAGCAGAGTTAAATGCGTTCTTTACGTCCTGCGTGACGATTGCGCAGTACTCCTTATCACCATATAGCCACATTTCGCTTTGTATTGCCTGTCTTACCATACCAACCACTTTATTTATCGCGTCAACTGGCGAGCGACCCTTTCGAAAGCCAAACTGGTTTTTAGGAGAGTGCCACTCTCACTCACAATTTATTCAAGTCTGTTGCAGACAATTTTTTCCAAGACTTTGCCTACAGTATCCAACAAACAAATCGGTCTTTACGACGACGCCCCTTTGGGTGGCTTACTAGCCTTTGCTATGAGGACCAGTTTTTGATGCCGCGATCTTGTGGGGAATACTCCGTCGTGTAGGCATTGGTTGAAAACCTACATAAATACACCTGGGACACTCGAAATTGCTGCTTTCAGGACTTTATTCGGCACTCCATCAAGACACGCAGTCTTCTATCTTGAATTTTGACGCTCGGGACAGTTGCTCGGAACTAACACTGGGGATACCATCCAGAGATCGTTGCTCAGCCCTTTCGTCTAGTACTTAGGTCGCTGTCGGGAACAGTGTTCTGACAATGTTCTCGAGCATTACTGCAAAAGTGGGTTGTGGTACTCTACAACCATTCACTCTCGACATTACCATCCTGTACGCAATGCTCCAAGGACTTATGTCAGACTCCTCGAGAAGCTTTTTAAGGCATGACCACTTGCTGGACTTGTCTGCCTTTTGGAAAGCGAGTCTGGCCATTCTGAACTTATCTAGCCGCTGTTGAAAATTTTCACAGTTTCTAAAACGCTGCATGAGTCGTCGTGCGCGAAGACAAGCTGGTCGTAGCTCCGCTAGTTCTTTATTCCACCCGGGGCATGCTGGTCTGCGTCTAACCTGGATTCTCCTAGGCATAGCGGCGTCACAGGCCATGGACAGCATGTTTGACAGTCTGTCCGCCAACTGATCGGAAGTGCCCACGCCGAGTTCTTGTGTTCGGAATACTTCCAGGAACATTTCCTTGTCACACAAAGAGTCTTTTCACCTAGGCCCAGTTATAGGTTGCTGTTCAACTCTAGAATCTCGCCTTATGTCGATCAGGGTGGGCTGATGATCGCTATGGGTGTATACTTCACTAACCACCCACTTCGTTTTTATTTCTATGCTGCTAGTTGCATACGTTATATCTGTGACTGACTCTCTGCCCACTTTCATATACGTGGCCGTAGAACCTCTGTAGAGCAGAACTATGCCGAGGCTTGCCACAGCTTTCAGAAGCGTTTGGCCCCTTGCGTTGGTAGATCTGCTTGCCCACTCCCTTGACCAATCATTGAAGTCTCCTGCGATTATCGCTGGAATTCTACCTCGGGCTTCCGTCACAAGTTCGTGGAGAAAGTGTTCGAAGTCTGAAGCTGCCATGTTTGGGCGTGCATAACAGCGATATTCGTGTGAACGAAGTTAGCAGCACGGGTACCACCATCCTCGAATGCGTATGAACCACACGCCCATATTGCAGCAACACCTTCGGTATCTTCAAACCAAACTGACTCAATGCGCTTCGTGTAAGGCTCACTTACCAGAACTATGTCTGCCTTTTCTTCCACTATGGTTTTTTGCAGAAGATCCTCCGCTGCTAGACATTGATTCAGGTTGATTTGAATTATCTTCATACCTTCCTGGTTTTCAATGCCTCTTTAAATACCAGGTAGGTTTTGCATATGCTCTCTGTTACAGTTTGATTATCAACAAAGAACACAGTTTGAGTGCCAACAAAGAACACATTTTGAGTATCAACCAAGAACACAGTTTGAGTGGCATTGTATTTTTATTGTACTTATACTCTTTATACGCTTGTCATTTGATGTGAGTTTGTATAAGAGGTAACCCTCCTGGTAACATCATGAAATTTACACGGATGATGGTATATATATGGAAACCTATATTGTCCCAATTTCAGTTCGATATGTTAAAAAACACAAAACATTTTCTAATAAGAACATTTATTTAAAGGGTGGTTTGTATAGAAGTGGTCCGATTTGGCTGATTCCGACAAATGTCACATGGCGTTGGTCACAAATATATACACTTCATGTGGTCTACGATGTCTTTTTCTGTGTGTTACATACTTCATGACAAGCTTATAATACTACTCATTCCCGTGAAGAGTATAATAAAAGCGATAATTTTCGTTAAATTCCGAAAGAGCGGCATATTTTGACATGCATATACGAGGGTGGATCAATAAGTCCTTAGAAAATCCAACAGATAGCGCGACTATTACTGTAAACGGTCTGTTTTCATGCAGCATCACGACCGTCTAGGTATTCTATTTGAAGTTTCAGCCAGATTGGTTGAGTTGTTGTGTGTTTCTCGTGCATTGAAGAAAAAAAATTTGTTTGTTTACAAAAATGGAGAAAATTGAGTTTAGATCTGTTATTAAACATTTTCATATAAAAGGCTTAACAGCAAAGGAAATAAAAAATGAGTTGGATTTATTTCACGGCACATCCGCTTCTTCACTTGCAACTATTTATAACTGGTTAAATGAATTTAAACGTGGTCGTACATCAACAAAGGCTGAACCACGCTCAGGACGCCCTGTAGAGGTGATTATGCCAGAAATGATCAATAAAATCCTTGATATGGTGTTAAGTGATCGAGAATTAAAGTTGAGTGGGATAGTTGAGGTTACAGGGATATCAAAAGGTAGCGTCATTTCTATTTTACATGAAAAATTGTGAATGAAAAAGATTTCGGCAAGATGGGTGCCGCGTTTGCTCACAGTCGACAATAAACGCAATAGGGTGGTTGCCTCTAAAGCTCTGTTGTCGCTCATGCAACGTAATCCGAATGAGTCTTTTCGTCGGTTTGTGACTATAGATGAAACATGGATTCACCACTACACTCCCGAAACGAAAGAAGAGAAGAAAAAAATCCTCTTTCATCAGGACAATGCCCGCGTTCACACATGTTTACGATCAATGGCTAAAATTGAACAATTAAAGTTCGAATTGGTCGACCACCCACCGTATTCACCAGATTTAGCTCCCAGTGACTTTTTCCTATTCCCAAACCTGAAAAAATGGCTCAGTGGACAACGTTTTTCTTCAAATGAAGAAGTCATCGATCAAACAAATGCTTATTTTGAGGACCTTCCAAAATCTTATTTTTCTGACGGTATAAAGCTCCAAGGAGATTATGATGAAAAATAAAAAAAAAATTTACCAAAAAAAATTTTTTTAATGCTTTTTTTCTAAGGAATTATTGACCCATCCTCGTACTTTTTAAAAAGGTTTTCACGTTAAAAACTTGCGACTTATAATAATTTTTAAACAGAATTTAGTGAACGACCGGATTTATTTGCATATGCTAAAAATACATATTGTGCGAAAACAAAATGCGTTAAATATTTTTATTACGTATGTCGAAAAAATTTCAAAAGTAAATTCATTGAAATAAGTACAGAAATTGCGATGAATAATTTATTAGTCTTATTTAATGTTAGCTGTCATTTAAATTAAAGTGACAAAACATCTCACTCTTGTCTTATGATTGGACTGAGCAGCCAATCTATTCCATACATCAGAGGTGTGCGAAAAAATAGCCTTCGTGAACATTTTGAAAATAATGTGCAAAGAAAGATTCGTTGTATCTATCACTCTCAAGTGAGAACAACAACGTTATGCATGAGAGCGATAGAGACAACGACTTGGCCAATTGTTACTCCGTTAATAACACAGATCTGAAAAATTTTGTTTATTCCCTTTGAATGTGTTTATAAGTATAAGTAGATTAGAGACTTAAGTCCAATAGAATGAACTCGAATTGAAATGAGTAAGAGCGAAAAACGAAATGATTGAATATGCATGCGACTGTGTTTTGAGTTCGAAATCAGTCGGCATTCCGTGAAATGAGTTAGAAAGATTTAGCATGCAAAACGAAATGAAAACTTCAGCATGGCCGAACACTTCCGAATGTCGCTTAGCTCAGATTGTGTGTTGTAGTAATAAGCAGAATAAATTCTAAACAAAATTTTACATTCCTTTTTTTCCCCTTACAGCAAAACAACAACAACACTTTGTACTTTTGCAAAAAAATGAAGGAATTAATTCGAAAACAACCTCAAATTCTCACTCATTCAATTAATGCCTCTTTGTGTAAAATGTTGTGCGAATGAGTCTGGCGTGAGTGCACATATTCACTCGAATTCTTTCGACGTCGCATTCTATTTCACTCAGTTTATCTTGAGTATTGTTGATTCGTTTTTTGCCATCATGCAGACCTCTAGTATAGATATATAGACTAAAAATATGACTTCCGCTTAGCTGATTCACCTCACAATTTTTTTTTTAATTCACGTTTTTATATTTGGAAATTGGTCAAAATCGATATTTTCGCATTGATATTTAACAGTACAATATATGGATTTAAGAGTAAAATAAAAATTAGGCTGTCACTGGGACTGCCGACCAATGTGAAAGCGTAAAACCACGAATTAACTGTTTTCTTATGTTGTTTTTTTTTTTTTATTTTCCAAGCAACAATTATATATATTTTTATGCCTACTTATTTATTAATTCAACTATCTCCTCTATATATATAAAAATCTCGTGTCACAAAGTTTGTCATTTATGGACTCCGAAACTACTCAGCCGATCTAGATGAAATTTTTGATATTTATGTCATTTGATCCAACTTGATAGATTGGATAGTTCTTATCGCGATTAATGAGTTCAATATTTTTTAATTACATATTAAATGTTTTTTCGGAAGTTTCTTAAATTTGTAACAGATGGCGGAGTGGAGCACATATCTATAACGTCCTATCATTGCTACAAAACTCATAAAAATGTCAAAAAACTAATAAATCAATTGTGTTGTGTTGCTTGCTTTCTTTAGTAGAATATTTTTTTTTTTTTAGTCTGTTTATGCGATTGTGGTAACTGGCGAGGTATAACGTTACTTAACACAATTTACAAGATCCTAGCCACGATATTGCAAAGTACACTTGCGTGCGTTGAGAGCTCACTACGGGACGAACAAGCTGGATACCGACCACATCGCAGTTGTGTTGATCAAGCCAACACACTCCGAATGATTATCGAGCAAACAATAAAGTGGCGTTCACCACTCTATATAATGTTCATTGATTTCAAAAAAGCTTTTGACTCAATCAAACGTGATGCTATATGGAACGCGGTAATGAAGAAGGGTGTTCCACCATAAATTATTCTTATAATTAAAGCTTTATACGAAAATGCGGAGCTTTCAATACTTCACAATGGAATAATCAGTGAACCATTTACTACTATGGTATGAAGCAAGGCTGCCCGTTTCCCCGATGCTTTTCGTAATCGTGCTAGATGAAGTAATATCGGAAGTGCGCGTAGGAAAACGTGGAATAACCTGGGATTTTCACCGTCACTTGGAAGATCATGATTTCGCAGATGATATATGCCTACCTTCACATAAACTCTCAGACATGCAGGAGAAAACAAATCAATTGGTGCAAATTGCACGAAAAGTCGGTCTTGAAGTTTATACCAAGAAGACGACAGCAATGCGCATAAACAACACCAAAGCTGAAAATATAACAATCGATAACATCAAATTGAATACACAAGTAGTTTCTGCTACGTAGGTTGCGTAGTCCCAGTCGAAGGTGGAGCTGACGAGGATGTCAAGAATCGCATTAACAAACCCAGAACCGTCTTCGGCCGTTTAAAGCAAAAAATACAAAACTAAGAAATTTAAACGCTTGCGTAAAATCCACGTTACTATACGGCAGCGAGACTAGGATGATCTCAAATTCCATCATACAAAAGTTGCAAGTGTTCGTAAACAAATGTTTGCGAAATGTATGCAGTATATTTTGGCCTAATACCAACACTAAAATCACCGGCGAAGAACCCATAGTCCGCCAAGTAAAACGAAAATAATGGAATTGGTTGGGCCATACTCTTCGAAAACCATTAAACAGCATCATGAAAATGGCTTTGGAGTGGAACCCACAAGGAAACAGAAAACGTGGATGACCGAAGAATACATGGAGAAGATCAGTGACGAAGGAACTTGTGGCTTGCAACACCACATGGAACGACGCAAAACTAGCAGTTAAGGGTAGAAATACTTGGAAATGTCTTGTAGAAGCCCTGTGCTCCCTAGAGGGGTCTTCAATAACTAAAAAATAAAAATATACTGTATAATTAACCTAAACATAAGACAAACTTAACAGGTACGCAAACTGGAAATTACATCTAGTTACTGATATACTACTGATAATACGATATTAATTAATTAACAGCATAACCTGATCTTAAACAAATTTTACAGGCTACTTCAGTTATTATTATAAACTAAAATATAAGATAACTATGTACATTTTTTAAAAACAGCTACTTAGTATTATATTATTTTTGTTTTTAAGTCTTTAGGATGAGTACGTTTTAAACGTCTCCCTCTTATGCCAGATAACAGTTTTCTGGTCAAATAGTTCGGATGAGCCGATAAACGTATGCTGTCTTCTTTAGATTGCGCTTGTATAAGGTCACCTATCTTCTGAATGCTTAGATCTCTTTCTATGTCAGGCATATACCAAGGACCACAAATGATTCTTCGAGGAGGAGTCATTTGAAATGGAGCTGCAAGCTCATTCCTTACTTCTTGCAACTGCTCTGAAGATGTAGTATTAAAGGGTTGAAATCGCTACTCAAGATTTTCTGCAAAAGCTTCGGCTCGCTATCCTGCTGACCTCTCCCAAGAGCCATCCGACTTTTTAACAGCGAATTTGGATACACTTTACCTTTTATGCCGTCTGGTGAGTTCCCATAAGGCATAGTTAGAGCTGCTATCTAACAGACTCAAGAAAGCTGTCAATTTCGTGCTGGCGTAACGCAGAAATGGACCCTATTGGAGATCATACCAAATATTGCAAAAATTGTTCATTCTCCGGTTCTCACAAATTTCCTCCTTAACCTTTACTTGAGGCAACGAGAGGTAAGTGATATGATGAAAGATCGTTCTCCGTACGAATGGTGACGTCATTTTGTCTTAATCTATTATACAAAAAGAAATCAATTGCTGAAGGCGTAGAGTTCTGATTATATGGAAAATGCGTAGGTTGCCCGGTAAGCTAGGACTTGGAAACAACTGTTGGCCAATGCTTCCTGAAGACTGCGACCCCGAGTAGAGGCACGATGATTTCCGCACCACCCGTGCTTAGCATTGAAATTACCTCCAATAATACTGGGTTTATTTAATCCAGGTTCAGTTCAGGATTCATTTATGGATTCATAAATTTCATAACATAAGTTCGAAGAAACTTGTTGTTTTCAGCTATTTCTTTACAAAGCATTGTCAAATCTTCAACTTTTTTTGTAACACTTATTAGAGCATTTTCCAGCTTATCAAATCTGGAACTATCACCTCCATGTCCACCAGAGTTAGAAACCACACTTGACCGAGCGTGTTCTTTTTGAGCAGATACTGTTGAGTCATCCCTAGCCTGCTGACTATCCTTCAAAGTGTCTACAAATGAGACCCCTTTATGTGCCAAAGAAGCAGCAATAAATTGCTGCAGCGAACTAGATGAACGAGTGTTCGATTTAGAATCAGTGGGTGTAACCGCTACCGGTTTACGTGCTCGTAGTTTTTCCTTATAGATTCGACAACCCTTGAACCTTGCTGATTGATTACCACCACAATTAACATAGATTACCTCGTCTTCGTTTGAAACCTTGCAAAGGTCTGAGTTTGTTTGGTGTTCTGCGCCGCATTTGCAACAAGTAAAACTTTTAAAGCAATAATTCTTAGAATGACCAAAGTCATGACATCTTAAGCATTGAACTACATCCATGAAATTAAGGGGGTGTTCGACCAAGACACGCTGCCTTCCAATTTTACATATTTTTAAGGCCTCTTTGTTGTTAGGAGTTTGCTTTAGCTCAACAAAAAATACATTTTGTCCAATAAACACCTCAGATTTATTATTATAGTTATTAGTCGTCCTCTGATTGTTGTTTTTTGCGCCTTTTAGGGTTATGAACATTGATCACAGTATGACCGAGATCACTAAAGTGTTTTTTTATTTGGTGGAGGCAATATTGCGAATCACCATTCAAAAGGTTTTATTCTCTTGCAACTGATAATGACAGAATTGACGCTTTTCTTCCTTTAAGTCAACAATTTTACGAAATGAGTCCGAATCTGCTACATAGAACCGAATGAGACCCAACTGCGACCCTCTCAACTCAAATTTGATTGATTGAATTGCTTGCTCGAGTGAGTTTTCCATAGCATCTATATTAGTGACTGATGGGATAGTAATTGGCGGTGGTTTAATTACTCTTCGATTTGTCTCCGTCACAGTGATAGCTGAGCATTTTTCGATTTCTGCACTCTCCGTCTCCATATTTGCAAGATCGGAATCTTTGGCCTCATCCAACAAAACAAATTTGTTGTTGGCTAAACGAACATCCGTACTATCAGACTCAATATCCTTTACGTTGGGCTTCCCGTTTTTAGCAGCCTTACCCGGTGCACTTCTGCCAGGAGGCCTTTTTTAGCAACAGCCTGCCAGTTAAAACTCGTTGCAACAGAAGTCGAGATTGATGCGCTACCCTTCTCTTGCACTATGATATTTTGAAAAAAGCAAATAACAGACGTTACCTTTGAAACTGTAGCAGAAACTATTTATGGCTGGCTGACAGCCACTGACGTGGTTAATGTAGTTAAGTGAGCACAGATCGAACTTGTGAATATAGTTGTATGCTCTTGTTGAATTATTTATGCCATAGATTGTAGCAAGCTTACTTAAGCCAGGAACATTAAGTTAGCAACTTGTTGAATTGAACCCTCTTCATTTGCCCACAAATTTGGGACAAGCAGTTTGTCTTGTGCCATAGCATATACTTTAATTTCGTTTTGCCAGAATGCAAAGCCTGCACGTGCAATATTTGCAATAAAAGTAAACAACACAAAAGGTGAGCCAATCAGAGATGAGCAAACCAATAACTTATTGGTTGTTTATTAAAACATCTGCCATCATTGCATGAAACAATGCACAAGAAAAAACAGTTAAGCACAACCAACGAAAACGAGTGTAAAAGAAACACCGAAAACTCAAATTCCAATTACTTAAGCACAGAGCGCAACATGACCGTGTTACTGTGAGTAACGAAAGCGACTGTTAGTAGCAAAAAATTAAACAAATCACACATTTTTAACTAAAGTGTTACAACTCAAAAAAGGAATTTCGAGAAAATCGCAATTTAAAATTTTTAATTTACATACAAAGTGGCTAATTATAGAAGAAATAATCTCTTGTATGTAAGTAACATGGAATTTTTACACAATATAAAACTTTATATAACGAGTAATTCTGCATCATTAACTCAAAAACCCTGATTTCTGAGTTGTAACACTTTAGTTAAACATGTGCGAAATGTGCGTGGACAAAATTAGAACACGACGTGGCTGCAGCGCCAGGCTATGCTATTTTAATTATAAGAAGTATATAATAGGCATATGGTAACTGGTGTAAGAAAGAAAGATGTTTGATTCAAATTTATGTAAATATCGATTAAAAACCACATCGCTTGTTGTTTTATATTTTGTAGTGCTGAGTTTTCGATCATTTAACATAGTCAAACCTAATGCTACATTCAAAAATTCAATTAATGGTAGATTTTTATCATCCCCAAAGTTAACATCGTTCAAATAAAAATTGTGGTATTTGTCTCATGGACTTTCAGGAGAAATATAAACGGCAATTATTAAAATGTATTAACCATTTTGTGAACTGCAACGAGCAACGCGTATTTCGCCTATTTTAGAAACATTAACGCCAATCGCTCTAGCGAATTTGTCATGTACGTCCATAACTAAAGTGACAATGTTTGATGTTTCTTGTGTATTGTGATAAATAGCTACTCCCACAACTGGAATATAAGGTCTTTTATAACAAAATTTATTTACAACAAAACTGAAATTCGGAACATCAACTGGTTCATTGTTTTTCATTTGAGTTTGTGACGATAGCATCGTTTTTTAGATCAGCAGTATGCGCATATAAACTTTTGGCAACTGAATGAAAATATTGATAATACATTCCTGTTAGAGATGAATTCAAGAAAAGTTTTAGTCACCGTTTGTAGTGTATTGTTTTGTAACCTTTTTAATTCTAACATTAGATCCTCTCCCACTATATTTCACAAAAACAATTGCACACATATTCCTCTCACAAAACACATTTACTCTCCACGACTACATTTCATAAAAACAATTTCGCCAGTACATGAAGCAGGGCTGTCCAACCCGCGGCCTGCAGGCCGAATTCGGTCCAGACCGAAGTGACAACAGAGAAGAAACAAAAATTTCTTTGAGCCGCTGGTGTGTGACCTTTAGCTTTCCACATTACCATCTCACATAAACATACCAAACACAACAAATGAAGCAAGCAGCGTAGCGACGACGTAAATGTGACCGGCTGGCTGTGTTTGCAAAAGCAAGAAAATACATAACAAGGAGAATGAGCACAAAGAGAAGTAAACAATAGCATAACATATACTTTTTTCCTCTGTCAAAAATCCCTCAACGCGCCTAAAGAGTTTTCACTTAAAAAAAAAAAAAATGAAAAATATTAATATTGATATAAGTAATTATCTGATATGTTTGACATAGACGACTTGATTGATTTTAAAATATGTCTCTAAGCTTTCTATGCAAATTTTTTTCACAAATTTCTTGACACCAGTGAGTCCGAAAAAAAACTTCTTCTAGTTTATTTAATTATATTTAAAGAGTGTAAATTTCGTAATGCGCAGATACAAGGGCGTGTCTAACATCCCATCTTACGTTGCTCTTATGGATAAAATAGTTGCCAGCCTCTTCCCGACAAGGGGATTGTTGAGGATACTCTGACCACTTGTGGTTGTAGAGGAAGATATACTTCCCGTCACCAGATCGGAACTAGAAGCTGCATCAAAAAGGGCTAAGGTGAACAAGTCGCCAGGTTTGGATGGCATCCCTAATATTGTTCTCAAAAGAGCCATGGCCGCGAAACCACTCGTGTTCTGTGAGGTTTTCACAAGATGCTTAAAAGAAAGTCACTTTCCCAAATACTGGAAGAGCCAACGGTTGGTTCTCATCCCGAAAGGGAGCTTACCCCCTGATCAGCCATCTTCCTACAGGCCCCTGTGTCTACTAAATATTACTGATATTATTATAGATCCTAGAAAGGATTATCTGTACTAGACTCCAGCAGTACACTGAGGCACCAAATGGACTGGCCGAACTGCAATTTGGCTTCAGACCAAAAAGAGGCACAGTGGGAGCAATCCAGAAGGTCTGTGAAATTGCCAAGGAGGCCCTAAATGGCACAAGGTGGCTAGGCGGCAGCAAAAAGTACTGTGCAGTTGTCACACTCGATGTGAAAAATGCATTTAACTCTACAGATTGGAGCTGTATTGTTAATGCGCTAGCTTCACTGGAGATACCCAGCTACCTGATTCGGATGATAGTGTCTTATTTCAGTGACAGAACACTTATCTGTGATACAGAAGAAGCCACTAAGTCTTATCAGATAACTGGTGGTGTCCTACAAGATTCCTTACTGGGCCCATTACTGTGGAATGCTAAACTCAGTGGTGTGGAGATAGTTGGGTATGCTGATGACGTAGCTTTCGTCGTAGTAGCAAAGACGCTAAGTGAGGTCTCATCAAAAGTCGAGAGAACTGTTGCAGCTACAAGAAGTTAGCTTAGGCAGAACCATCTATGCTTGGCGGAGCATAAAACCGAGCTGGTACTCATGAGCTCCAAGAAGAAGGTTGAAAAACTGTCAGTGAGGATCGGGAACCACATAATTGAATCGAGGCCTTATATCAAGTAACTGGGAGTACTTCTGGACCACCGCCTTTGTTTTAAGTTCCATCTAATCGAGTCAGACAAAAAAGCAGCTGCCATAACACAAAAGTTGGCAAGGATTCTCCTAAGCCTAGGTGGACGGTGTGTAAATCTGTACTGCTTTATGCGGCTCCGATTTGGGCTGGAGCTCTTGCAACTAGGTCATACTTGCGACGAATAAAGAGTGCACACAGAGTTGCGAACCTGAGGATCTGTAGAGCCTATCGGACAGTTGCAGGTGATGCGGCGGGCGTACTTGCAGGTAGACTTCCGATTAATTTGGAAGCCCTGGCTGCAAGGGATATATACCTTGCCCGAGCAACTTCCCATAGGAATAGCCGTTTGGAGATCAGAAGCAGGTACCTAAACATATGGCAGCACAAGTGGAGCAGTGCAGAACCACGAAGGATCCATCACCTTATCCCCAATATAGTGGATTGGCTAAAGAGGAGCGGCGGAGTTTTCTTTGTTTTATTCGTTAGAGATCAGTTAGAAGAATGTGAAAGAAAATTTTTAGAAAATCCACCGGGAAAGTGGGAAATTTTGACTTTTTGTATTATTTAGAAAAAATTTAAAAATTGGATACGAACAGTGCCATAAAATGTATGACGTGCAAGGGGAAGAAGAGGAAGAATGAAATAGTCAAAAGAGACATAAGTTAAGCTGTGTTTGTGAGTATGTGTATGGTCAAGCATCGTGTGCATGTGAAGAATTGTAACGGGTTGAGTTGGGGGTGTTTGGAGAATAGGAGAATGAAATAGTCAAAGCAGACATAAGTTAAATGTATGTGATCGATATCCGACAATTGAACCTCTACTAATTTCTACAGTTTACAAATTACTATATTAGTTGACTTAACATATATTGTATGTACATACATAGACTAATATCGAAAAAATCTGGACTTTCGACTTTCCTTTAATAATAATGGTTCATGAAAAACGTTTTCACGCAAAGACAATTTTGGTAGTGTAGCGATACTACCTGTCCCGTTTTTTTTTTATATCATCATACTTAAAATTTTCCTGGAATATAAGTGGGTATTGAAAGGCGGATTGGCAGCTTTATCTATCTGTTCATTGCCGGGAATAAGGTAATGACCAGGGACCCAAAGTGTGTTTATACAGGGAAAGTTATCAGTGAGTATTTGTCTGATTGATGATGGGTTAAATTTAAGGTTTGAGATATTGGCTACGGCTTCTATTGAGGAGAGGGAATCAGTACAGATGGTGAATTGACCGTGACCACCTTTTGCATCACTGACCGTAAAAAGTGGCAATTATTTCAGCAGAATAAACAGAGGTATAGTAGGTAGAAGAAGGTATATTTTTATTGAGTAAGGGGTGATAACACTGAATGACGAAGTGCAAGGAATTCTTGATTTCTAAGAAATATTTTTGATAAATTTCTGGAGGCGTTGTCGACTTGGGGAGAAAGTGGAGTGTAGTGTTAAGTGTAGCAATGTGAAATGACCATGGTGGATTATCGCTAGTTTGAATTGATAATGCTTTAACTGGTAGCTGAGGTTGTTTGCCAAGAGCAATTGCACGATGTAATGAGGATGGGTATCTCTGGATTTTTTGTAAAATTTTCTATACTGGAGTCGATAGAGGAGAGGAGAGTCTTTGAAGTGAAGGATAGATTTAATCAGGTTGGCGGTGATCATTTCTTTTCTACATTCTAAATTTATTATATTTGATTCAAAGAGGAGGTTGTTGATTGGTGTTGATCTGAATGCGCCTAAAGCGAATGGAATGCAAAGTGGTAAATTGACTTTAATTTATTGTGTTGCGGTTTAGGGGCGTAGCCATACAGGTATAAGCCATAGTCGATTTTTGCCATTAAAATTTTTTTAATAACTGTTAAGAGTGTCATTTGATTTCAGTAATATTTATTGTTGGATAAACATTTTATTATAATTAGTCTATTTGTAAGGGAGGGGATGAGATTTGCTATATGGTGGCTCCACTTATAGTTTTTTTTAAAGAGTATCCCAAGGATTTTTAAATCTTTTACAGTTGTTATTGAGGCTAGGTTGAAATTCAGCTGTGTTTGGCTGAGTTTTTTCCTACATATATGGAGGTCTTTACATTTGGAAACAGAGAGTTTCGCACCTGAGTAATCGCACTAGGAAAGAATATCAGTAAGGTGAGGATCTACATCAATAAAAGTATTGTTACCGATTTTTTAAAATTATGGTAATCATCTGCATAGGCGCAGAAATCAAATTGTTTATGGATGCTGATTGTTCTATTGAGTCTACTAAAGGCAATAAGGAAGAGGATAACTGATAAGGGTGAGCCTTGAGGGATACCATTATGTTGGGGGTGTGCTTGTGAGTTATGGTTGTTTACAAAAACATTTATTTTTCTGTTAGTCATGAAGTTTATTACGTAATTGGTAATATTGCGGCCTATTCTCCACTTGCTAATTTCATCTATGATGGAGTGAATGCCTATTTTGTCAAAAGCTTTAGTGAAATTTAAGAAGACTATGGAAAAATGATTTCTTGAAGAGAGGGCGGATGAAATCTGGTAGTCTAAAGCTAGTATAGAGTCAGATATTGATTTGCCCTTTTTAAAGCAGGATTGTCGAATATCGATTGATTTGTTGTGAGAAACAAACCACCATAATCGGTTGGCTATTATTTTGTCAAGTGTTTTGACCAAGCAGGAATTAAGGGAGACTGGTCTGTATGAGCTTAGAGAAGTTTTATTAGAGGGTTTAATAATTGGAATGATTTTACTAAGTTTGCGGTGTTTCTGTCAATACTAGATGTTCTGCCTTTTTTTTATAACTGATGGATTCTTCAAGTTTAAGGGCACTTTTTTAAGGTATAATGTTTGGGGTGAGGTGAGTGTTTTGTTTGTTGGGGCAAAAAGAGGGGGAGAAATTAATATCTACATATTCTTGTGACAAATAATGGCAAAATTCTTCAGCTATGAGAGCCATATTTGTGATTGGAGTTTGGGTGCTTGAGGACTGTATGTAGTGGATTGGGAAACGTGATTTTATACTGCAGAAGTTTCTGATGTTTGACCAGATCTGTCTGTTGTAGAATTAATCTCAGAGGTGAATTAGCTATTTTCAGTTGTCGTTTGAATTGAGCGTTAGCTTTTTTGTATTGTAAGATATAATCCGTTGAGATGTTATGTTTAAGCAGTGACCAGAAGTAATTTTTTTTTTGTCTTTAAGGGATTGTAGCTGTTGGTTCCACCAAGGAACTTTAAATTTAATGTTTGGATTAAAAATGAATTGTGGGATGGAAATGTTAGCACTTTGACGAATTATTTTGGCAATGTTTGCAGATTCCTTATTAATATTGGAGATTATTGGCCAATTTGCTTGATCGATTTTGGAAAAGTTTTTGTAGGTTCATCATATTAAAAAAGGGATTTAATTGAGGGGAAGTGGTCACTCCTGTGAAGACTAGATTCAATCTTCCTGGCTGAAACGGTAGCAATGGATGGGCAAGTGTAAGGCCGATGTGTGTAAAAAAGTGGTGTGCACTGAAGTGGGTAGGTGAGCCATCATTTAACAATATAAAGGGTGCTTGGTTGATAAATTTGAACATAGTATTACCTTTGGTATTGTTGGCAGGAGAACCCCAAAGCTGATGCCAACTATTGATGTCTCCTGTGATAATGGTTGGAAATGCAATGTTGTTGTAGACATTACGTAGGTTTCTTAAGGAGAATATTTCATTTGGTGGTATATACGAACTAATTATGTCGAATGTTATTTTAGATGTGATGCGGTCACCAATGGTGTCGAAGTCTTGATTGAAATTAATAAAATCGTGTTGTAACGATTTGTGAATAAGCAGAGACACGCCTCCTGAGGCAATGGGTGAAGAGTTTAGGTGGTATAGTTGGCAATTTATTGGTATGGGTACGTTGAGAGAGGTAGACAAGTGGGTTTCTTGGAGGGAGATGATTTTCGGATTGTGGATTTTTATTAGGACTGGCAACTGATTGTAATTGTTACTATATCCATTAATGTTCCATTGTAAGACTTTTAACATAATGAGAGAGAAATTTTTAATTTATTTTTTTAGATCAGCAGGCAAAGGTTCTAAATAGTAATATAGAGTAATGGTGCTCCCGACGACTGTGGCCCCGCCGGGCTCTATGAAGTCGCCCGAGTGGCCCGCAAACGTCAACAGTTTAAGTAGTGTTAGTGCTATCGTCCTCCATATAGCGGTTTGACGTAATATGTTTACTTTTGCTTTTTGGTTCGATATCTTGTTTTTCTTCATTTTTGTTTTTTGTTCTTTTGTTTGTGGAAATTTTCAGTTTCAGGGGTTCAATAGGTTGTGAGGTAAATGTTGGGTTATTAGATGACGAAGAAGTGGTATCCATGGCTGTGTCATCGTACGAAGTGATTTTTCTACATTGTAGTTGATGGTCACAATTTGGTTGTTGAGTATTACTTCTTTGGGTAAATGTGTTGTTTATGCTGGATGATGGTTGAGTATTAATTGGTGTTACCTGTGTAATTTCATTGGCTGCTATTTTTGAGTCTTCTGTGGTTAAAGGGGTAGGTCGGCTGTGATAGATACTGAGTGCTGTCTTGTGATGGACTTTCTGGTTGATTTTGATTGTTGTGATTTCTACCTGCGTTTTGAATGTTGTATAATTTTTAACCAGAGGGCTGTGATTGCTTGTAATATCCGCGTTATTCTTGCAGTTTACGCATGATTTCGTTTTGTTGCATATTTCATTTTCGTTGGTATGCACTTCTTCCGCGCAGTTAGCACATAGTTTATTGCATTTGCATAGAGGCGTCGGGTGTCCAAAACGTAAACAGTTTTTGCATCGAAGAGGTAACAGGATATAAGGGCGTACATGAGCCTTTTCATATCCAATCATAATTTTGTCAGGCAGAATGTGAAGCGAACGTGATTATTATTAGGCCGGTTTCTTTCAGTATATTATCCTGTTTCTTCATGATTTTTCTGACTTCTGAAAAGTTTTGTGCTTTAAATTCCCTTAATATTTCCTCTTCAGAGATTCTACGCAGCACCTTTTGAGAAATTAAGCGTTTTATGTTCGCTTGCAGTGACTGGAAAATTTCCAAATGTAGTTAGTTTTAGAACTTAGGAAGCCTGAATATGATTTTTTGTTTTGACCAGGAAGGTGCAGCTCTTGTTGTCTTGTATGTTTCCACCTCACCGATACATGGGAAGTCTATAACTTTTTTGATTAGAAACGGTGATACATTTTCAAAAGTTTCTTTAACGATTCTGTTTAAGAGAATATATTTGGATTCACTTTATATATATTTTGAAAAGAGGCTATTTATGTAAGTGCAACGGGGTTGCCATTTTTCGAATTTTTGGGCTTGTGCCCAGTTATGCCGTAGTATTATATATTGTTTATGCGCTCGCTCTTTTGTTTCATTTTTATTTTAACGTTTGTTGTATTTGTGATTTATGATTAACCGCTAAGCTTAGCTCAATTTGCAATTCTCACTTTTCTAAGATCAGTTCACTAAAATTCGTGCGATTGTACGTCTATACTCCTTGGACTATTGAGTGCAACTGAATTATTATTTTTATTTAAAATTGCGTGTACCATCGTATACGTGATAGAAGTGAAACTTCTTAAAAACAGACAGAGTGATCATCTCAAAACAATTACAACCTTGTATTTAATATTCTTTGTGAGTACTCAGTTAATAATAAATATGACCAAAAATATTCTCTTTTGAATTATTTTATTATTTGAGTTAATAATTATTTTTATTTTCACTATGAAAATTTGTCACCGCTCGAGTATTTCCAAACACATTGAGTATGCATAAAGATTTGGCATGCTCTCGTACTATTGCTTGAATAATATTATAAGTTTGTTAAGAAGTTTGTTATGCCGGCCACACATTACGCGACTGATTGTACAATTTCATTTAGCTTGTGGACACTCGTAACGTGTGCGGGGACGGATCATGGCACGATTGGATGGAAAGTCAAAAAACTTTTGATCTTGATCGTACAGTCGATCGCATAATGTGTGGCTGGCATAACACACAGAAGGAGACAAAGAGAAACCACATAAAGTAAATACGTATATATTCTTCATCAGCTCGATGCGTCTGTCTGTCATTCTGTCTGTTTGTCATTTTGTCTATCTGTCCGTCTGTATATTGCTTTTCGTTTCTTTGGCTCGTGTAGTTGTTGTTGTTGTGTTAAACAATGTGTTTAAGTTTGCCGTTTGTTGTTCCCTCTTGTCCACAAATTAGATAAACTGCGAGCTTCTGTGCGTTTCTTGTTCTCTTTTCTTCACACATTTGTTTGTTTTTGTACAACACACATGATGGTTGCTTGCATGTCGTTGTTATAAACATTTTTATACACACAATCTGCATGTTGTTGTTGTGGAAATGTAATCTCTTTATAAAGACTTTTCTGGTGGATTTATTATTTGTTGGGGATATGGGAATAGAAATACACATTCTGTGATAAGTACCATTTTTTCGCTCTCTTTATTGATTTAATTTATCATAACTTTTGAATGGTACGTGTTAGAAGAAAACCGTTAACTGTTTCGTGTTCAGCATGCCCATATACAAAAACCAGAAAGAAGGCTATCATTGGCTATGCCAAAGATGCAATACTCTTCACGCTCCTCCGGGTTACATCCAACCTTCCTTTCTTAGCATGACATCAGCTTGAGTGGCAATTTTATAGTAATTTTTTTTTTTTTTTTAAACTAGCAAACCGCCCTACTACAGCTTTTTTGTCATTACACAATACGAACAGAACAGACGCGTGAAAGAGCTACATATAACTGTCCATGGGAAAAACACTGAATGCTCAGGTCTAATCCCACAACGTTGAATGTTTGACCTTGTGATTTGATAATTATCATTGAAAATGACAATTTTATAGGAAACTGCAATTTTCTAAAAGGTAGATCCGTTAGTATTAATAGAATCCGGGGAATTAAAATGACTTCTCCAGTTCCACATCCGGTCAGTATTGTACACTCTATTATGTAATTTTTTTTTATTTGTATCATTGCACAATTTTGGAGGATTAAGGTTCCGTAATAAAATAGGGACACCCTATTTTTAAAACTAATTTATGTGGGCGCAAACCAGAAGGCTGTAGAGAATGAAATTCTGTTGGGAAATGTACAGCCTCTTCCAGATCAATAGCATTGTCTACAAAGTAGTATGCTTCAGTGTGTCAGTCCATTGATCTTTGACAGAATTAAATGATTTACTTTGCCTATTTGATCGTTGGTAGGTGACATTCTAAAATCACATTTGAAGAAACTTTGCTGTGTAAAGAATGAAAAGCTGCAGTATTGTAGTAGCAGTAAATGCTTTTTCAATAAATTATAACACTATTACAACTACATTAACTTTATAAGCGAACAAAACGGGACTCGTCCGCAAAGCCAACCTGTGAAATTATCAAAATTCAGTATTGGTAAATGGGGAAAGAACTACTTTTTGAACCGTTTTGTGAACTAAAAAGTGCTGTTTGATGTTGTAGTGAATTACAAATATCTGTTTTGGTGAATGTCAAAAAAAATGTTGCGGTCTTTGGTGAATGACAAATATGGATAATTAATGATAATAATCATAATTACTTTTATTATTGAATCAATTATTTATGTACATGCAAACTTTTCTAAGGGAATTCTTTAATTAACAGTGAAAACCGTATCAAAATACTTTGCGTGGTTTAGAAGTAATCAGAATTCTAACTTCTTGAAATTTCGACTTTGCTTTATACTATGTAAAGAAGTTTGGCATTTAATTTAGGTTTGTATGGGAGGTACCACTCCTGGTAACCCTAAGATCATGAAATGTATATGGTTGATGAATATAGATCAGAAACTTATAGAGTTGAAATTTCAGTTCGATACGTTAAAAAAAAAACTTTTTCTAACAAGAACGTTAATTTAAAGGGTGGTTTGTATGGGAGGTACCCCCCTAGTGGTCCGATGATGGACGGACATGGCTAAATCAATTCGTCTCATCGAGCTGATCACAAATATATATACTTTATGTGGTCTGCGATGTCTCCTTCTGTGTGTTACAAACTTCATGACAAACTTATAATACTATTAACTCCCGTGAAGAGTATAATAATAAACAGGAATGTAACCTGTAACATAAAAGACGGGAAGTGTTGTAGTGCGGTACTATGTAATTTTATTGCTCAGGTGCGGAATCACATATTTTTAATGCCCAGACTGTTATTTGGCTCATTTCTTCAATTTATTATTTTTGTCTGACGTTCTTAGATTAATAACAGATACTTAAATGTGTAATTATATTACTATTTTTGTTTATAAAATTCATAAAAATAAAAATAAAATGTACGATTTTTGACTGAAAAGTACCATATTTTCGCTCTCTTTATTGATTTTATTTATCATAACTTTTGAATGGTACGTGTTAGTAAAAAACTGTTAACAAAGAATTGGTGTTTTCTTTTCTTTTTCTTGTTTGTTACACAGTGTTATTAGAGCTAGATTAACTATTACTAACAAAAACAGGACAGACGATACGGCAAAATCATTGGTGCTTAATTCTCTGAATAGAATAACCACAGACACACAACCAGTTATTTTAGAAAGTGGATAAGACCCATCAACCTCAAACAAAACCACATCAACCTTCTCCTCGACCTCATTCAGTCACTCCAACCACTTCAAAAATGAAACATATTATAGCCGAAATAGTTTGAGGAGACTTACCCAGACTATTAGCAATTAAAGAACCGCTAATAATCAATACATGGAGAATAGACAAAAACCAATAAAAACAATCAATTCATGGCGTAACTTCCAACCAGACTTTTACCATTCGCCCAATCGTACATTAAATCAACAAAATTCCTCAAGATTGCCACAGCGAATTTTTCCACGACAACAACAATTCTTTAAAAATCCACAACCACAACAATTCTTTAAGACTCTGCAACCACAATACAATACACCTCCACGACCTTTTGCACCAAAACCACAACAAAGTCCTACATCCATGAAAAAAGTTTCAAATACACAGAATAGAAACGTGAATTATACTAACAGACCAAACAATTATTTTACTAAACGCCTTTCCGGTTTTGAGTGTGACAGGGCACCAAAAAAAATTACAAAGAATATTTAACATAAGCGCAAGTATTGAACATGCACCTGAGATACAGCCCGAGACATATAATGATGAACAGGAATATTGAACCTTTCCACTTGTGAACAAAACAATACATGGTATATTGCAGACCAATTTTCAAAAAATCAATTTCAAAGAAGAAAACTTGGATATAGAGCTTAATACCATAGACACCTCAGACATACATTTTTTAGACTGAACAGTTCCTCGTTACCTTACTTCCAATGTAAAACAGGGAACGGTGAAGTACTTAAATTTTTAATAGACACTGGGTAAGAAATCCTATTGAAAACGAACAAAATTTTTATGCGAATTCTGTCGGAGTACAGACAAAAATATCTCAACATACGTTTATAAATCTTTTTGGATTGCATGACTTTCCAGTTAAATTTTTCTTGTTACCGACATTAACAAAGTTCCACGGTATATTAGGTAATGATACTGTCAAGCAGCTTAACGCTGTTATAGATGTTAAAGAAGACATCCTAACAATACATAAAAATTAAAAACAAATACAAATTAAACAATTACAAACCTAGGCAGTAAATACTATCAAAGTTCGGACAGATCATATGACAGAGGGACAAAAACAAGGCATATCCAAACTCACTAAATCTTTTAGAAACCTTTTTTCCGAACCAAACACAAAATCAACTAATGCCACCAAGGTAGAACCAAGTTCAGGAACTGCTGTGAGATGGCATAATCAGACCTTCACGGTCACCGTATGGGAAATACAGGATGATAATCGATTATAGAGAATTAAATTCCGTTACGATATTTGATAAATATCCCATCCCAGAAATTGGCGACATCCTCTGACAATTATGTGGTAACTAATTTTGCTCAGTTGTTGATTTAAAGAGTGGATTCCAACAAATAAAGTTGAAGGAAAGCGACATAGAGGAAACAGCTTATGCTGTCAATGGTGGGAAATATAAATTCACCGGCTACCTTTTGGCTTGAAAAATTCCCCATCAATTTTCCCAAAGGCCTTAGATGACATTCTAAGGGCCCATGTTGGAAAAACTAGCTGTATCTATATTGATGACATCATTGTTTTTAGCAAAAGTGAAAACGAACATGTCCATCACGTAAAAACAGTCTTCACGACTCTACAAGAACCCAATATGAAAATTCAAATCTACAAATGCGAGTTTTTCAAAACCGAAGTCGATTTCTTAGGATTCACTTTATCTCCGGAGTCCAAACGAAAGAAAAAATAGAAGCAATCATGAATTTCAAAACTCCACAAACTCAAATCTTGTAGGCTAGTATCCAGGACAAATGATATTTACATTACCGAAAATCACAATATACTTACATCGGTCATTTCTCAAAATATGTGCAGGTTAGAATTGTGAAATCCAGATCTTCAGGAGACTTAAAAACTTCATTGCACGAATTGATGATGGCCTTTGGTATTCCTCAGACCCTGGTAATAGACAATGAAAAATCATTAAATTCGGCAACAACAAAGTTTCTTTTAGAAAATCAATTTTAGTACATCCTACGCCTCCATACGCTTGCACTAGCAACGGACAGATAGAACGTTTCCATTCTATCCTGAGTGAGATATGGAGATGTTTGAGGAGAGACCATGGGGAAATGAGCTTTGAAGATAATCGATTTAAGGCAGTTCGGGAATACAATACATCAGAACATTCAGTCACCAAACAGAAACCAATATAGACTTTTTAATAGAACATCCCACTGTAATAGAACAAAAATGTGAGGAAATAAAATTGAAATTAAAAAAAAAAAAGAGGCTGTCTTGAAATATCATAAAAAAAATAAACAATTATTAAGAAATATGAACCAGGGGAAGAGATTTGTGAAAAAATAAACAAAAGGTTAGGATCACAACTTACACTAAGATATAAATAAGAAATAGTCGCAGAATATAAAAACACCATTGTTTTGCGTGAATACGTCTATATGTGTTACAATCATTTTTGAACTCTAAAAAGTCCTTCGGATTTTCATGTTTTATTTCAGATTAAGGATTAGGTAAACAAATAATTACTGTGTTATAATTTTATTGATAACACTGTGTCACAGCGAAAAAAAAATTCTTATCAGACCTAGTGGAGGTTATAGGTCATAAAAAACTAAAAAGAATGGTATATATTAAATTTCTGATACACCCTCAAAATCTTGTTTTAGAGCCCAAAAACCGTTTTTAAGAGGTTCCAACCTGTGAAATTATCAAAATACAGTATTGGTAAATGGGGAAAGAACTACTTTTTGAACTGTTTTGTGAACCAAAAAGAGCTGTTTGATGTTGTAGTGAATTACAAATATCTGTTTTGGTGAATGTCAAACATAGTGTTGCTGTCTTTAGTGAATGACAAATATGGATAATTAATGATAATAATCATAATTACTTTTATTATTGAATCAATTATTTATGTACATGCAAACTTTTCTAAGGAAATTCTTTAATTAACAGTGTAAACCGTATCAAAATACTTTGCGTGGTTTAGAAGTAATCAGTATTCTAACTTCTTGAAATTTCGACTTTGCTTTATATTATGTAAAGAAGTTTGCCATTTAATTTGGGTTTGTATGGAAGGTACCACTCCTGGTAACCCTAAGATCATGAAATGTATATGGTTGATGAATATAGATTAGAAACTTATAGAGTTGAAATTTCAGTTCGATACGCTAAAAAAAAAAACTTTTTCTAACAAGAACATTAATTTAAAGGGTGGTTTGTATGGGAGGTACCCCACCTGGTAGCTATTAACTTTTTTAATAATAACATTAATTTAAAGGGGTGTTTGTATGGTACCCCCCGTGGGTACAGCTGATTCCGACAAATGTGTTGCGTATGGTAAAAAGAAACCTAAGTGCAAAATTTCAGCTCTCTAGCTCAAAAACTGAGGGACTAGTTTGCATACATACATCGAGCTGATCACAAATCTGATCTGCGATGTCTCCTTCTGTGTGTTACAAACTTCATGACAAACTTATAATACTATTCACTCCCGTGAAGAGTATAATGAAGTGATTAAGTTTTGTAAACATGATGATGATAATGATCAACAAACAAACATGATGATGATGATGATAATGATCAACGAAAAGTAATGCAACAAGAAAAAACATGAAGCAAACAGCAGTAATAAAAGAGAATGTGTTTGCTTTATTCGCCATATATATTTACATTTATAATATTGTTTAAAGCTAGCAACTAGTATTTATCAGAGTTTAGACTTACTGTACAGCTGAGATATTACAATTTTGGCTTAATTAATTATTTGCACTATTGTTATTACATTTAAATTACCCAAGGCAAGAAGGCATTAAAAACCGTGGACCAAAAAAAAAAACTAAAAACTAAAATAAAACTTAAACTACTTAAATCTAAAGGAATGCTGGTGTTCTGAGGAGGAGAAGTACCTGTCAGCACGTAGCTGTGCAATATTAATTGATTTTTCCTAAATTTACCTATAGCATGAGAGATGAGCTCATCAATCGTTTCAATATTTTCTTTTATATGCAAAAGATTTGTTGCATAGGAGTATGGTAGGTCAAATATCATTTTCAAAATTCTGTTTTGGGCAGTCTGCAATTTTCTCATATGAGTCTTTGCATTGCCACCCCATATCTCTGACTCCTATAACATAATAATTAATAGTATCGATTTGTAGATGGTTAATTTATATTGAATTGAGAGTTTAGATCTGTGGTTGATAAACGGGTGTAAGATACGTACAGTCTTATTGATTTTGTTTTACTGACATGGTCACAGAATAGAAGTTTTTTATCTTGAATAACACCCAGATACTTAACTGAATTTTCCCAACTGTTGGAGTTATTAAGTTGAAACTCAACTCAACTCAACTTTTTTTCATTGTGAAATAAATCGCTTTAGTTTTAACGGCGTTTACCTAAATTTTTTTTTTTTTTTTATAGTAGTAGTAGTAGTGGTACTTCTTTTTATTCATTTTTTCGTAATATATACATGGTACAGATTAAAATTAACTTAATTTATACATTTTTGGAAAAAAGAAAAAAAAGAACGAAGGGTGGTTTTTCAACATGGCTGTTAGCCATTATCTGACTTCTGATATTAAAAAAAAGTTTCTATATTTTAATATTGTAGATATATAGCTTCCAACTGATTTCATGGTCACCGTTTAGTATGTTTACCAGCTCATTTTGCTCAATTGAATTTTTCTTAAAATGTGACACCCTATATTCATTTAACACAGATCCGCAAATCTTGGAAAAAGTCAGTATATAAAAATTTACTTTGCAGGCTATGAACGTTGACTAATTTTTGCATTTTGGCAGGGCGTTTTTATTAGTTTTTTTGTAGCTTGTCGAAGTAGTACTTATAATCTATGAAAATTAATTTAGAATCGTTTCCATACAGCTCCCTGAGAGCAATTCCACCATCCTGCTGGTCTTACATCAACTTTGTTTCGTGGTTCCACCTAAACCATTTATTCCCGATTTTTAAGTTGTCATCCCTCACCATAATCGGATGTTTTTTATTTGTAGCCAATATCGCCGCTTTAAGCTGCAGCATCACCCTTTTGTTTAGTTGGCGGTCAGCATTGAGGTCACGTTCTATGTAGATAGATGAACCTGCCAGCTTGTTTGTTCGTTTCAAAGCCGAGAGCAATCCCTCTTCCGAGTCAAATTCAATCAACGCAGTCACTTTACCACCTCGCTCTGCAATCCTCTTTGTAGCTTTCACCATGGAGGCCGATGGTAACTGTAAGCACTCTTTACATACCTTCTTCATGAACTGCCTTGTTTGCTGGCAGCCCTTTGAATATCAAGTTCTTGCCTTTGATATGTTGCTTTATCCGTTTTCGGTCAGCTTCCTTTTCCGCTTTCAGTTGCTCTAACTCGACTTTCATTTCATTATTTTGTTTTTTTAGTTTAGCTACATCTTCTGCCATACACGATATTTTATCAAGAACCTCTTTATTTGTCTACTTATTTGTTGCTCTTACAATGGCCTTGATATCTTCGGCGCTTAGATTTTTTGTTTCTACTGCCTCAATTTTTGCTTCTAATTTAATTTGTACCGATTTGATCGCATTTAAGACATCCTGCAGGCTCACTTCTGGCGAAAGCGCTTCTCGGGACCTCTTTCCTGACGGTGTGCCCACATCTTGGTTTTGTTTATTTGGCGTACGTTGCATTGTAAACGGCTACTCTACTTTTTCATTCAAAGTTGTTGCTAATAAGGAGTACTTTTACGCTTAAAATTAAATATGTGTGTACAAGTTTTGGGTATACTTTTGAGCTTATCTCTAATTTACAACTAAGTGATTCAAATCACAGCATTCAAAGTCCTGGGGTCCAAAGTCCAAAGGTCGGGAACAGCTAGCTAGTGTATTATGTATTTTTTCGAATTTTTGCTGCTGCTGCTGTTATTTGTTGTTGCTTCCACTTCTCGATTATATTCAAACGGTTAGCTGCTCACTTTGCCGAAATACCCAATATCATTGCTTGTGTGTTTTTGTTGTTGTTTTCACTGTGCTTTCTCTGCTTTTACTTTCACTGAGGATATTTTTATGTATATTGCTTCCAAAAAAATAAAATTATTGCTGTATGTATTATTTTTCTTTTATATTTTAATTTACGTTATTATGTATGTTTAAACCGTCTTTTCTATTCAAATTTTTGGTTCACTTTTTGTCTTTTTATCTTTTGTATTTTCCTTTATTTATATTGACTATTATCACTGCACTGCAGAGCACATTTCCAAACGTCCTGATTGTTCGACTCCCTTTTTTTTTTATATGTACATAGAACAAAAACAAAATACACACAAAACAACAACAAAAGCAAAAACCACAAATTGGACGAACATTTTTTGAGTCAAAAAAAAGGTAAAATTGCGACGCTTCCCACTCTGCCCACTGCAATGTTACACAGTCCTAACCAATTCTTTGACCCTTTAGCTACCGAGTGGTGTAGTTCGATTTTGGATGTGGACAATAGTTTTGCAACTACAAGACCAAACTGCATACCCATTTTTCATACCATCAATTTTTAGGTTTACCCCTGGTATCAAAAATATAGACGTATCCACGTCAAAAAGGAAGAACAAAAGAAAAACTATGTACGAATAATTAACGAACTCATGTAATAAACGAAATATTTTAAGATACAACAAATATCGAATTCATTGTTAAGCAGCAGCACTAACATCTTTAGCACCGTGACAGATGCAACCAAAGTCTCTATTATCATAATCTCCTGTCTCTACCACCAAGCATCCGTCCGGCAAGCGCTACATTCGTCGGGCTCCACTTCAAATCCTTCCTCCACGTTCCATGTTAAAAAACCAAAACAAACTATCGCTACAGTTCATGGTCTTACATTGCAACCGAGGACGACTGCACTTAAAGGGGGAGAAGTTAACACCCAACGCTGAAATATCAACTCCGAAATAATAACACTAAAAATATACTTTTAAATACTGCGTATGGTAGCACCTTTAACTTAGCACCATCTTTCACAACAGTTATTACGGTCAGAGAAAAAACTGCACTTTGAAAAAAGCAGTACATTGTTGTAGTTGTTAATAAAATGAAAATTTAAGTATGTATTAATATTGTCTTTTGTTGTTAAATTAAATTAAGAAAATGAACTTCGTCTTTTGTCAATGTGCCTGATCCATATTTACCAACCAACGAACTTATTCGCAGGAGCGTGAAGAGTATTTCATCTTTGGCATAGCCAATGATAACCCTCTCAATGGTTATACTCCTCACGGGAGTGAATAGTAATATAAGTTTGTCATGAAGTTTGTAACACACAGAAGGAGACATCGCAGACCACATAAAGTATATAAATTTGTGATCAGCTCGATGAAACGAGTTGATTTAGCCATGTCCGTCTGTATGTATGCAAACTACCCATACAAACCACTTTTAAAATTAATGTTCTTATTAGAAAAAGTTTTTTGTGTGGGTGAACAACGAAGATTTAATGAATTTAATTTACGAATGATTGCTGTTTGGACATAAGTTTTCCCACACCTGCGTTAGCTATTAAACAAAATAAATTGCAGTATCATGATTCAAAACTTCTTGAAAAACACTTTTCATAATATTACGTTGTTCATCATTAGCGCTATTAAACATATCATCAAAAATATTTTCTTCCTCAACGCGGTTAGGTGTTACTATCACTGAAAACAGAATCAACAGGGAAATAAACAGGGACCATGCTCTTGACATGAAGTATTGTATTATATGAGTCTGAAGAGTATCATCGTTTATTAGAAGAGTTCGATTATAAGAATTATCCTGATTGTAGTCTGTAAGAAAATTTTCACTCATATCATCTTTGAATATATTGCATAAAATTAACACATTCGCTGGAACATTCAAACCACAAATAAACACAAATAACTCTCGCAATTGTCTTGGAGAATAAGTTTGTTTTACTTCATTTAAACATACACATCATTCGTTATCAATCGATGCAGTCCCGCGCGCGTGACATGCTTCCACAAAAGTAAAATACACAGCCCCATTATAGAATCGTAAATCCTCAAAAGACTTGGCACCACGAACGTGTAATAAAAGTAACCGTAAATGAAATAACTCGACATCTTTAGGAGATACAACATACATTCGAAAAATAACTTTCTCTGCCCCACGTTGTCTAATTGTCCACTTTTTTGCTCTACCACCCCACACGAAATGTTCTGGAATTTCAATATATAGAAATTCATTTGCAGAAGCAACGTTTGTATTCAATTCAAAGAATGCTAATAATTTGGTTCTTGGAGGATTAGCTACGGCCTGTTCCACATTTCCTTCTCTAAAGTAAGTATTTTGACTTCCAGACAGGTGGCAATCAAGCTGAACAATTATATAAGACTAATAATGCATTGGGAATTCAAATATCCTTCCAGCCAGTGATGCCATTTTAGCCTTTTTTCCGGACAGATCTGTCCTTCGATCCAAAAGACAACAATAAGGCTACTGAAATTTTTTTAAGTACCGCAGATGAAGAGGATTATAACGTGATAGATGAGGCAATAAAACTCATCTAATGTATAAAAATAAATCTGTAAGATAAAAATTACAAAATAATCTGTCCTGTTTTTGTGATAGGTAGATGGCAGCACTGCTTCCAGCAGCCTCAGTGGAACCAACAAATCAACCAATTAAGAAACTTCGGATCTCATCTATCACGATTTCATTCGGCCCAACATTCTCAACACCAAATTCTAAAGTCGCACAATCATACTCTTTATAAACATACTTGTAAATGTATTTGACACTCTAAACAGTTGTGCAAACTTCAACATTCAAATGACAATTGAACTTAGCTAAAAGACACGGATTGTATGGGACCACAAATCTATTTTCAACTCTATGCCCAGGAACATCAACAGAAACACCATAATCACGACGTCTTTATACTGGATAACCATTCACACTATCATGAGTACGTTCTCTCATGCACACCTAATTAGGATTAAGAATACCGCGGGAACCATGAATAATATGACTTTTTACTAAGTTATGTAATTTTGGATGAGTATGAAGGGTCAGGAATTTCAGCAGAAGATTGGGTTATGTTTGCTTGGCTGATTAAGAGATCTTATATAGACCAATAATGGTCCTTAGTGTTGCCAAGAAGAAGTATGGAGACCCTTTAGATACTGTAGGTGTTCTAAAGTTCCCCTAACATTTACTTCGTTGCATGTTGTACATGCATCACTCTGTACCAAGCCCAATTTGGCTGCGTGTGAAGGCATTAAACAGTGTCCCGTGAGTATTCTGACTAATAACTTGCAATCCTCTCTTGGGACAACTAAGATGTAGTTGGTAGTCTTATTATTAACAGAGCGAAGCATGATTTTTGCGGTTCTGCAAGAGAGTGGTCCATCCCACATTCTCCTCGCCTCCTAAATCGTAGCTGCGTCTATTTCTGTTTTTAACGTGGACAGAGAGGGACGTAAGTATGACGCACTTTGGCTAGCGCCAAATATAGCGAGTGAGTCTGCTTCCTCGTTCCCTTCAATTCCTTTATGTCCCGGTACCCAAAAGATGGTGATTAGATCCGTCTGTAAACAGGTTGTATGAATGAGAGCCAAACTGGAGTCCCCTCTGCCACCCATTATGTTTAGCTACCACTATCTTCCATCCACGTTGACCGGCTTCCTCTATGAGATATTGTAACTCCATTGGCGGTGCCTCGGTGTTGTGTGCCATGTAGCAAGAGGCAAGGAGTCTGGTCCCATCGTCCCCCTCTACGACAATCACTGCCATGTCATCTGTGCTAAGATTAGATAATAAATATGCGTTAATATTTTTTTCTTTACAAGGATGGCAGATCTAATCTTCCTTACCGTTGCTGCGTGAAAAATTTTATAGTTATTCGACTCCAATCAGAGATCTTGTTCCCGGAGCATAGCCAGGGCTCTTGGATCAGGGCCACGTTATAGCTGCCTTCCACTAGCATGAGGAGCAGCTCGACCGAAGCCGCCTTACTGTGATGGAGGTTGATCTGCAGAACTTGCCCCATCAGGTTCAGCAATGCGTTGTACGGGTATAGCTGTAGTCGCCGACACTCCGTCTGTCACCTCCATCATTCCGTCCCCGTGCAGCTGAAGAGTTTGAGTAGAGTTGGTCACCGATTCGAGTCCGAGATCCCTCACTAGCTCTCCCGCTTCCAGCGTGTTGACGTTACCATCCTTCGGGTTACGTTTCTTGAGGCGCAGGTATACGCTACCCTTTCCCCACGACATCTTCCCGTGACGCTGGTAAACTATGTCCTCTGCCTCCTTGTTTATTTGGAGGATCAGATCCTGGTTGCCCTTCGTGTCTGGTTTACCGGCGTGAAGCAGTTTCCAATCGATAGTTGGAATGTCAGGATTCTGCCGCCGGAATAGCAGTAGAGTGACTTCCGGTTTTACCGTGTTAGGTACTCGTACCTTGGCACGCGGTAAGCAGGGAATATCATTTCTGTCTACTATCTCCAGCTTTGTGCCTTTCCAAAGTCCTTCTATCTTGGGAGCTACCTCCGTAATCCATTTCAGCGTTAGCTCATCGTTACATTTCAGGTTCTTAACTCCCATGTACCTCCCTGCTCCTTCAAACGAGGTCGAGAGTCTGTCTGGTTCATCCGTCAGCCTGGCAACGATGGCATTGAGAATTTTTGCGTCCACCTGTCTCCATTGATTCGCCGTCATCTGTCCATTCGGGTGATTCCGGTCTATAAGCGCTACGATCAAGTGCCGTTTAGCTACTTCATTGACTTTCATCGCCTTCTTGGAAGTGGTTGGCTGGTCAGTTGGTGTGACAGGTTTTTGGGTGCGAAGACGTTTGGCCTCAGGCTTTTCCTCGTCCTTAGACCGCTGTCATTTCGGTTCTTTAATACTCTTTGCTACGTTCTCCTCAATTTTGTTCACGAAGGCAGGATGCGTCGTCGCATGTAAGACTCAAAATTACGGGGAATTAACTTAATGCAATTCTATAAGTTCCATTTACTAAATTAATATTTTGATCATTTAAAGTACTTGCGATAACATTTCTAAGTGATCTCATATTATTTCTGTGGCGTCTACAGTGATTTATACCAGTTAAAGTAGGTCGCCTTCCCGAACAATGTTAAATCAAGAAAAAAAAGAAATAAATAAAAGTCGCAAAACTTTTCGCAAACCAGACACAAAACACTCGGTAATTGTTAAGAATACCGATTATGCTGATTTATGCCACACAGGCGTCAAAGCCTATAAAATTGTATGGATAAATTATAAAAATAATTAAAAATAAGCATCGGGAACATGTATACTGTTGCAATAGCAATATCTGACTGACGGGCGTCAAAGCTAAACAGTTCTTCTTATTACCAATTTTGGCATACCCAAAAAAAAATTGTATGAATGAAAAAACGATGTCTCCGTTGCACATCTCTTGCACACAAGCAGACACAGCCGTTGAGAGCGCAGTAGAATGGGAGAATAGAGAAGTTTGTCTGTCACCCTCTTTTATTCTAATATTGTATGTATTTTTTTGTTAACCCTTTGACGACCATGTGAACATATGTTTCCCAAGTCAATAATTAACTACTATAAAAAACATCAGAAGCTTATGCATGTTATTTTCTAGTCTAATAATATTTGAAAGTCACGTTTTTATGTTTTTGGCGGGAAAAACAGCTTTGGCGACGCCATTTGTCATCTATGGTCATTTGAAAATGATAGTTTGCCTGGCATTGTAGCCTAAAGCTTTAAGAAAGTATTTATACGTGTAAAAGTGTTTTTCGACTTCAAAAAGTGTGAAATAGTCATTGCCTGGTAATTAAATTGTTAATCTATACATTAATTAGCTCATTATTCATGTTGCGTATATTGATAAATCATTAAAAACAAATTGGGACGCCGGTGTCCCTATGGCCGTGAAGAGATACTATTAATGAGAAATTTTCAAAAAAACCGAAAAAACAGAAAATCGTTGTCTCATTGTCGATAGCTGAAATGTCGTCTTTTGAAGACAAAATTTTCCTATTCAAATTAAGTACATGTATGTGGGATAAAGGTAATGAAGGAAATGGAAAGATTGAACATAATGATAATCAGAGAGTGACAAGTAGTGGTTACCGCTACTGAATTATGAGTTGAGTGAATAGTTGGTATTGAGTTAGATGAGTCGGTATTGAGTGAGTTTGTAGTTAGTAATTATGTTTGACGAAAAAGACCAAAGGATCCTGACACAGTACGATGACCAAGATGTTTCTGATGTCGAGATTGAAGATGTGATACTTCCACTTCAGGAGTCAACAGGACTGTCAGCCGAATCTGAAACCTCAAAATTTACTGTAGTAGTTATGCCAAGTTCTTTTTATAACAACGAAAAAGTAAGAGACACAAATAGAGCATATAAAGTTCGGCCAATAATTGAACATATGAATACTTCGTTTCAAAATGATCTCAATAGTACAAAGGAACAATCTATTGATGAGCTTATGATCAAATTCAAAGGTCATAATGTAATAAAGCAATATATAAAAAATAAGCACGTCAAATGGGGCTTCAAATTATGGTGCAGTCTTGATGCGGCAACAGGTTACATGTTTGAATTTGATCTTTATACAGGCAAACGAACTTCCGGGATTGAGTATGGGTTAGGTGAATCGATAGTACTTCATCTTACGCAATAGCTGGAAGGCTGGGAAGTGAAATGCCCTCGATTTATATCAAGTGGGTAGGGTAGACCTTATGGATCAACGTTAGGTGTACTATGAAATAGATCGGAGATCGAAAATAAAGTACTACCTTCGACTATTTTTTGATCTATTTGATATATCAGTCAATAACTCATATACCGTCTACACAAAGCATTATGAAAACCAGAAAGAAGGCTATCAATGGTTATGCCAAAAATGTAATACTCTTCACGCTCCTCTGAGTTGCATCCAACCTTCCTTTCTAAGCATCACACCAGTTTGAGTGGCAATTTTATTATACTTTTATTCTTTATAAGTTTGCCATTTAATTTGGGTTTGTATGGGAGGTACCCCTCCTGGTAACCCTAGGATCATGAAATTTACATGGTGGATGAATATGGATCAAAAACTTCGATGTATAAAAAAAAAAACTTTTTTTTTTATAATAACACTAGCAACCCGCCCCGGCTTCGCACGGGTGGTGTACCTATCTTCTATCTTCTATCTATCTCCCTTCTATCCACATAAATATATACTAGACATGAGCGTGAATGCGTTAAAAACGGCTTATGAATCATTCACTGTAAAATGTGTTTGAGTTTTCACTCATTTATTTTAAGTGGATGTGAATGTGTGTTGTGTTTCATTTCTGAAAAATGAATGTCATACAAATTCATATGTTCTTATCAACATTGACTGTGAATGAGAGTGAATGATGGTATGAGAGAATGTGAAACATTGAATTTTTTGTGCATTTTACAACTATATTTTGAATGTGATGACGTCGCTCACGTCACCCACCCTCATTCAAGAAACGCTAAACGAAATGATATAACAACGAAAAAAGACAAAGAGAACCGTCGGCAAAGCCGACCGCACAGTCGCTCAGATTCCACACATTGTCTCGCTTCCCTTATCCACAGCTCACACGAAAGATGACAAGAAAAAAGTAGTCGTAACTGAACGACAATTGTGTTGTTTGACAGTTTCCCTCTACTACCTCGCTTCCCTCATACAGAGGCAAAAATTTGATGGGAAAAAAGTTCGACAGAGCCATCGTGCAAATGTCTTCCTATTTCTTTTGTTTATTATTAATAATAATTAAAATAAACATAATGAAAACTATAAAAACTTATTCAATTTTTAATAAATGAAAAATATGAAATAATATATGTAACAATTCAATATTTATTTAAATATAACAAATGAAAACTGAAATAATAAGGGAAATATTAGAAGATAATAATAATTTTTATTTTTTAAAAACGAAACAATTTTATGTTAATATAACAATAACAATTTATTCACTACAACAACGATACTTACATTTTGCAAAAAACTCATTTCGTTTCCTTATGCTCTTTTTCTCTCTTTTTCTTTAACGCACCTCACACAACTATGAAGTGAATGTTCCTATCATTTTTTCACCATTCATTGTTTCATTTCGTGTGTTTTGAATGTGAAGGCACAATGCTCATTCAATCCATATCAAACTGAATGAGTCACTCACTCACTCATTTCTTCTCTCACACAGCATTGCCAACATTCAAATTTCGTCGTCTACAATAATATTGAGTATGCATTCATGAATTTTAACTATGTGAATGTGCGATTGCTCATGTCTAATATATACTGAACCGATTTTATTAATATTTTTATTTTTTAAACAACAAATGAATGGTAAATGGTAATGAAGCAGGTTCCATATTTTTTTAAAATTACTATATCAGGATTGTTTATGCGGCAGATAATCATATCGAACTAAAAAATATAAAGCATTATATTATTAAGCATTATAATACAATAAAAATATATAACTAACGTATTGTAGCGAACAAAATAGTAAGTTACTTTATTGTAATGCCTTATATTGTACTATATTTTTAATTTTTCCTTCCGGGAAAAAACAAATAGCGCCGATGGTTTACCAACTCTCGAACACGCTACGTACAACTGTCCGTGCGACAAACATGGCAATTCTAGGTTTATTTCACACACTTCTAGCGATTGACCTTGAGATTTATTAATTGTCATTGCAAATGCAAGGCGCACCGGAAACTGGACACGTTTAAAGTCAAAAGGAAAGTCAGTTGGCATTAATGGTATTGTTGGAATAAGCACATCCTCGCCTTTGAACTTTCCTATGATTATAGTAGCTTCAATCAAATTTTTCATAATTTTTTTTAACAGCGAGTCTTGTTCCATTGCACAATTTTGGCTGATTCAGATTTCGCAGCATGATTATCACAGAGCCAACCTTGAGTTGTAAATTGTGTGGCGAAATTCAATGAATTTACTGCTAAAATGGCTCGTTCGCTCAACCAATTGTGGTTTTTATAATTAGCGCCTTTCTAATGATAGATGAAACATTTTTTACTTGAGTCTTGATTGTGCATTCCGAAAAAAGCTTAACAGGACGTCGATTAAATGTTTGTTGAATGAAAATCATATTACCTTGTAACCACTCATTGCTTAAGTTTTTCAAACAATGTCATGATCCTATTATTATTCACTTGTACACTGGCAAAGTTTCTTAGTTGTTTTTGAATTTGTTGCTTCTGTTCATTGCTATATTTTGTTGCATCGATAATATTGGAAAGAACATGATTTTCAATCGCCAAAAAGTTCTTGGTATGTACTTTTTCGCTGTACCAAACAGCAGAAAGGGTGCATTTAGAAACTAACATGGTTACCTGGAAATCGCAAAAATCGAAGAGTAGCAAAAGCATGCAGCTAATTTTTTAACTGAACATAGACAATAGACCATACTAACAAACAAAACAAACATTAACCCGAATACTGAACCGATTTTAATAATACTTCTTTTTTAAACAACAAATGAATGGTAATGAAGCAAGTTGTATATATTTTTTTACATCGAACTAAAAATATTTAGCATTATATTACAATGAAAATGTATAACTAAAGTATAGCAGCGTACAAAATAGTTAGTTACTCTATTATAATGCCTTGTAGTGTACAATATTTATAGTTTTTCTATCCGGAGAAAAAACAAATAGCGGCGATGGCTTACCGACTCTCGAACACGCTACGTACAACTGTCCGTGCGAAAAACAAAGCAATTCCAGGTTTATTCCACACACTTCTAACGATTGACCTTGAGATCTATTAATTGTCATTGCAAATGCAAGGCGCACCAGAAACTGGACATGCTTAAAGTGAAAAGGAAAGTCATTTGGCATTAGTGGTATTTTTGGAAAAAGCACATCCTCGCCCTTGAACTTTCTTAAGATTATAGTAGCTTCAATCGAATTTTGCATAATTTTTTTAACAGCGAGTCTTGTTCCGTTGCACAATTTCGGCTGATCCAGATTTCGCAGCATGATTATCACAGAGCCAACCTTAAGTTGTTGAGATCGGTAATGGAATCGATCGACTTAAATGAATGCATTTGTCTATCAATTTGACTCTGAATTTTTATATTCAAGTCATCTACACCTTTATTTTTTGCTGCTAAAATGGCTCGTTCAACCAATCATGGTTTTTATAATTAGCGTATATTTGGGAACACTTTTGAAATTAAATCTTCTTTTGAAGTTGTCAATTGACAAAAATTTTGTGGAAAAGTAATGAGACCAGTAGAAGTGCCCACAGGATTTTTTCCATTTCCAATGTCTGAAAATTCCTTTGAGAAAACTTCTGCCGATATGTCATTTTGTAACGCCACTCGCATATTCGTTGTTAGCTTGATATATTTCACATATCTCCATAAATTTGATGTTTCCAAGCAAGCATTTATTTCATCAGCAGCAGTTGATCTTGGAATGACCGGCAGCGTTTGGCGAAAATCTCCTGTCAGTAGAACCATCGCGCCTCCGAAATATTTCTGATTGCTGCGCAAATCTCTTAACGTTCGATCGACTGCCTCTAATGCTCGTTTGTGTACACTCATCCTAAATCATTATTTTAAAGCTTTGTAGCACTTTCGCCATTGGTGATGTTTTGTTTATATTACATGTCGGTTTATCTATTTTTTGTAAATTCAATGGCAATTTAAGCGCAGAATGAGCGGTACGTCCGCCTTCTAATAATGTAGCAGAGATCCCAGATAATGCTACTGCCAGCGCTATTTGACTTTGTGCCCGAATTGTATCTAAAATTAATGAAATAAGGTATGTTTTACCAGTTCCACCGGGTGCATCGATGAAAAATATTCCTCCATTGGCATCATTTACTGCTTTCATTATTGTATCGTAAGCTGTATTTTGCTGCTGATCTAAAAGTGGCACCTTAGTTTGTACTGGTTGATTCAAAGCGTTTCTATCGTATTGCCGTTCTCGTTCAAATTTACGATTGAATGCATCATGCATGGAGTAATTAAGCAGAGACAATCTTAATTCGTGCAACATCTTGCCGGACATCATGATGCACAAATCCTTCAAAGATATCAAAACCTCATTGTGTATCTCTGCGCAAATTTGAAGTTCTGGGTTTGCCGTAGTTGAGCGTACTCGATGCAAAATGTCTTCAGCCATATTGTCTTTGTATTTGTTCCACAAATCATATGGGCTCGATGGAAAGCACGATGAAATTATGATGGGAAATAGTGATCGAATTTGATAGGTAGTAGACGAAGTAACAGCAACCGCAAGTGTGTGATCCCAATGAACATCATCCTCGAGTTAATGTAATCGTTGTCAGGATTCTCGATATGTTGCGCATAATTTACCATTCACGGTGCATAGTAATTCGAATGAAGTTGGTCCACGAATATTTACTAATAACAAACGCAGGTAAAAACATTTGTCATTTCTTGGGTGAACTGTGTAAATGCGCCCTAATGCTTCGGTTGCATATACATTCACGTATCCCGGTACAGGCTGCATCATTGCCTGTAATTGTATCAGCCTACAAAACACGGGGATAACGGTTTGAGCATTTGTTGTCGATCATACACGGTGATTCACTATTGTGTTCGCCACACGGTCCATGAATCACAACTTCATACAATTGAGGATCTACTTCTTGATAAGGAATTTCTGCGGAAATGATAGAGTCAATTTCATCAGTGCCAACTTGCAATTTTTGCAACTCAGGTACACTGAGTGTGGGCCATCTCACTGACAATTGCAGACGAGTCCAATCCCTGTGTAACTCCCTTCACGTCCCTCCACTCCGCCATTTACTTACAGAAGCCAGTCAAAGTAACATAAAAGATTTCATATTACTAATAAATAAATTAAGTCTAGATCAATTAATATAATGTATAAGTATGAAAATTATTGTCAATAACAAAATAATAGCAAAAAAAAAAAAAAATTAAGATCGCACCTTAGTTGCTTCAGCTTTTATATTGCATTTTAGAATTAAGTTTTCTAATTTTCAATAAATAAATAATAATAATAATAATACATAACATCCATTATTTACTCTAGCATTCAGTCTTTGACGTACAGCAATTTCAACGTCGTAAAAATAAAGCTGTGCATATACTCTGTCATCTAATTTAAATTCAGAACTTATCATTGCAAATGAAGCATTATAAGAACGAATATTATCAACGTAATTCTTGGAGCGTTGTTTACTGACATTGTCATTTGAGTTCCAACCTTGAACCAAATTCATAAAAAGAACATTCTGAATGAGGGGTATTGCAACTTTTCCCTTATGACAACCCAAAGTAAAAGCGCTAGTGTTACGTAAAGTAATTTCAGATTGAAAATGTTTTGCTTGTCAGAAATCACAACGTGATATTAAAGACCCACTGCTAAAAGAATCAATTTTATACGTTCCATTCAATAAATCAGTATTTTGATCATTTGAAGTACTTGCGATAAAATTTCTAAGTGATCTCATGTTATTTCTGTGGCGTCTACGCTGATTTATACCAGTTGAAGTAGGTCTGGAAGGCATATTGAATTATGTTAAAATTATGAAAAAACAAATAAATAAAAGTCGCAAAACTTTTCGCAAACCGATTATGCTGATTTATGCTACACAGGCGTCAAAGCCTATAAAACTGTATGGATAAATTATAAAAATAATTAAAAGCCAGAAAGAAGGCTATCAATGGCTATGCCAAAGATGTAATACTCTTCACGCTCCTCCGAGTTGCAACCTTCCTTTCTAAGCATCACATCAGTTTGAGAGGCAATTTTATTGTACTTTTATTCTTTATAAGTTTCTCATTTAATATGGGTTTGTATGGGAAGTACCCCTCGTGTTTACCCTAGGATTATGAAATTTGCACAGTTGATGAATATAGATTAGAAACCTATATTGTCCTAATTTCAATTCGATTTGCTAAAACACAAAACTTTTTCGAATCAGAACATTCATTTAAAGGGTTGTTTGTATGGGAGGTACCCCCCTAGTATTCCGATTCGGTTTATTCCGACAAATGTGAAGCATATAGTAAGCCTATGTGTTCTCTAGCTCAAAAACTGAGGGACAATTTTGCTTACATACAGACGGACAGACGGGCATGGCTAAATGAACTCATCTCATCGAGCTGATCACAAATATATATACTTTATGTGGTCTGCGATGTCTCCTTCAGTGTGTTACAAACTTCATGATAAACTAATAATACTGTAGGTTTATTCTTACAAATATTGTTTATTTATTACCGGGTAAACGTTTGATGACGTTTAACATTAAAATGATCTATTTTAATTTATACTTATACACTTCAAACCATCCGTTGCTGAACACGTCCACTTCGCTTCGACTTCTAACCACGACTTCTACCACACGACTGCTACGCTCACTCTGCTTCTACTCAAAACACCCTCGAAAAGGAATCTTGAGTCGCGTTGCCAACCACTATTCTATAACAAGTTGCTGCCACCTGCCACAAACCCTCACAATCCTACAATCGGTCGTCCTGACTCTTCGTTAGACCTACGACTACTACCACACGACTGCCACGCTCACTCTGCTGCTACTCAAAACACCCTCGAAAAGGAATCTTGAGTCGCGTTGCCAACCACTATTCTATAACAAGTTGCTGCCACCTGCCACAAACCCTCACAAACCTACAATCAGCCGTCCTGACTCTTCGTTAGTCCTACGACTCCTACCACACGACTGCCACGCTCACTCTGCTGCTACTCAAAACATTCTCGAAAAGGAATCTTGAGTCGCGTTGCCAACCACTATTCTATAACAAGGGGCTGCCACCTGCCACAAACCCTCACAATCCTACAATCGGCCGTCCTGACTCTTCGTTAGTCCCGAACGAATCTCATGTCTTCATCCTCTAATAGTTTTCTTATTTCGTCGTCTCTTGTGCTCATGTTCAGTCCAGTAAGGATCTTTGGTTTTCTGCACACCAAAATGCCCTTCACGAAGTGTCCTTTCTCTTAGTATTCGATACACCAAATGGTACGTGCTTGAACTCGTATTGTCCATTTCGCGTAGCGAATGACGCGAATTTCCTCGTATTTCCCTTTACTGTCTTCTTTGCTAGGTCCAGCATCTTGTAAACTTCCACCACGGTCATCGTCGTTAAATATGGTTTGGTTCTTGATTATAGTGTGTCTTCATTATGTAGTTTCTCCACTACTGTCTTCTGTGTTACCTTCTGATCCTCTAAGTTAACTCTGTCCGATGGTAGATGCTCTACCTTAAATTCTTCTACTCGCAAGCAATTATGATTTTCTGTTAACTCTTTCCCCTGAACATCAACTGATATGCCTCGTGAACTCAAAACGTCATTTTCGATGATGGCAAGTGATCACGTTTGACGACGTTGAACGTGGAATCAAAACTCACATCATCTACTGGATTTGTCTCTTTCTTGTCTTCTTTTCTGTCTGGGTTTTTCTTTTGTCATAGATTTTGATTTCTTCCTTTAGAACACTCAAAGACTTACATCTATAAAGATTTGCTTTGTTTATCCTACAATCCGGTACGCCCTCTACGAAATATGTTACTATACTCTTTTCATCTAAGCTTATCTGTTTTCCTACTTCGACCAATGAATACAAATACTCCATCCAATTTCCCTTTGGCATTTTTTGTCTTCTGCTCAGGAAAGTGTGGGCGTCGGCTACACACAGTTAAGTTCCAAATTCTTCTATCAAGTTTTCCTTCAGTTTCACCCATCCAACAACGCTTTTCAATCCTCTAACAAATAGTTTAGCTGCACCTTCTAACAATTGTTTTGCGTAAATGTATTTTTGAACATCATCCCAATGCACTGTAGTAGCGACATCCTCAAACTATGTAAGCCATTGATTGATGTCAAATCGACCTGTGCCAGAGAATGATGATACGCTATCTCTCACATAGCGCTGTGTAAATTGAGACCTTATCACCCCTGACTGGACATCTAAATATTCACTTGAATGTACTGAATTTGCCTTATCTACTACTTCTATTTCCACCTCAGGTTCTTCTAAATTAAGATGTTCTAACAATCTGTCTTGAAGTATGCTTTTCCTATCCAACGTGCTGAGATTTAGCTCCCTGAGTTTGTCTCTTAGTTCTACAACCTTTAAGTTTAAAATCTGCCTTGCGTCCATAGTCAACCCTTTTTGTTTAAAACTTAATACCTACAATACAAAATTTGATATTAACAATGCTTCGATATAAACCAAAATATCACATCAACACCATACTCAATAGATTTACAAACTTTCAAACAATTAAGTTGATGTGTTTCTCTTAAACACAGTTACTTAAAAGCTACCCTACCACTAAATGATGCTTCTATAGATGACACTTGTTGCTGCTGATGTTTATAGTTGATGTTGATGATGATGTAGCCTGCAGATTTAACTGCGCCATTCAAATACAATTCCCTCGCCGCTGATGTTTATAATGTTGTTGTTGATGTTGTAGCCTGCAGAGTTACCTGCGCCTTTCGACTACAACTCCCTCCCCGCTGATGTCTAAAATGTTCTTCTTGTTGTTCTCGATGTTGTAGCCTGCAGAGTTAACTGCGCCCTTCGACTACAACTCCCTCGCCGCTGATTTTTAAAATATTCTTCTTGTTGTTCTCGATGTTGTAGCCTGCAGATTTACCTGCGCCCTTCGACTACAACTCCCTCGTCGCAGTCACGTACTCTATATTGTTTTTGCAGCCTGAGCCTGCAGATCACCACGCAAACTTGCCTAGACTTTTTCTGCGCTCGTCAGCTACAACTCCCTCGATGTTATCACTTGTTAACGATGTTGTAACTTGCAGATCGCCACGCAAACTTGCTCTAGACTTTTTCTGCGTTTTTCAGTTACAACACCCTTGTCGACGCCACTCAGCTTTAAAATTGCATCAGATCTATTGTTTACAACTGCTGCTCCGCTTGGCAGAATGAGACAGCAGAGATAGCCAACAAGTAACGCACCTAACACACGCACATCGATAACTACGCCGCAATTGCTTTTTCTCTTTAACTTCTTTTTCTTCTTTTATTCGACGCGACCACACATTCGTTCTTGATCGCTGCTTTGCTTGATGGCGTCAGCTAGGGGAGAAAAAAAATGTTCTTTGTGTTTCGATACGACTTACTCTTAACACAACCACCTCACTAACATCGATCACTACGTCGTAACTGTTTCTTCTTTCATTTTATACTTCTTCTTCTTCTTTTGATCTTGTCCTAGCATATACCGACGCGACTGCACAATCGTTCCCGACCGCTACTTTGCTTGATGGCGTCAGCTAGGCGACAAAATAAATGTTCTTTGTGGTTTCGGTACAGCTTGACCCAACACACATTTCTTTAAAAAAAAAAACATTACTTCTAATATGACCAATATGCACGTCATCATACTGGGTCGCAATTGTTTCTTCTTGTTAGTTTCATGTACCGACGCAACCGCACAGTCACTCCCGACCGCCGCTTAGCCAATTGGCGGCAGCTAGGCGAGAAAAAAAAAAAAATTGCCGTTCGGTACACACACTTCTTTAACAATCAACGTTATAATTTATTATAGTTCATGCAATGTATACATTCCGGACGAGCCCCCAAATATTTGTAGGTTTATTCTTACAAATATTGTTTATTTATTACCGGGTAAACGTTTGATGACGTTTAACATTAAAATGATCAATTTTAATTCATACTTATACACTTCAAACCATCCGTTGCTGAACACGTCCACTTCGCTTCGACTTCTAACCACGACTTCTACGCTACGCTCACTCTGCTTCTACTCAAAACACCCTCGAAAAGGAATCTTGAGTCGCGTTGCCAACCACTATTCTATAACAAGTTGCTGCCACCTGCCACAAACTCTCACAATCCTACAATACTTTTCACTCCCGTGAAGAGTATAATAAGCGAAAAGACTATGTGTACTGTTGCAATAGCAATATCTGACTGACGGGCCTCAAAGCTAAACAGGTCTTCTTATTACCAATTTTGACATACCCAAAAACAAAATGTATGAATGTAAAAACGATGTTTCAGTTGCAGATAGTCAGACACAGCCGTTGATGTTGGGAGCGCAGTAGAATGGGAGAATAAAGAAGTTGTGTGTCACTCCATTCCCTTCTATTGCTTTACGCTCATCGGTTTTTTTTTTTTTTTTTTTTTTTGTTATGCGTAACAAGGAGGAGAAAATCTTCAAAAAGATACTCATGGCCCGTGCCACGAGTTATGTCGGATTTCTACCGACTAAAAAGCCCCCTATCGCCTCGAAACCCTTTAATCCCTACGGAACTACCAACGTATTACTTCGTAGGGAGGGGAAAAATTGCCCTTATCTGGGCGCCATTAAACGCTCGTACATTCGAGCCTCACGAATGATGGTCGCTATTTCGGTTGCGAAAAAAAGCACACTCTTCCGAGGAAAATATCACACGCCTCACGATCTCCTGCGAATTGCATGGAGATCCAAGGCGGTCATACATCCTGCATCGCTGGGCTTCAAACCGAGGGCACTCATGAACGAGGTGGTCTGGGTCTTCTACGATGTTCAGGCAGAGGCCACAATATGGATTTTCGGCTAGCCCAAATCTGTGCAGATACTGCCTGAAGCACCCGTGACCAGTAGCGAATTGGGTAAATTCAAAACTAACGTCTCCGCCGCTCCTCTTTAGCCAATCCGCTATATTGGGGATAAGGTGATGGATCCTTCGTGGTTCCGTACTGCTCCACCTGTGCTGCCATATGTTTAGGTACCTGCTTCTGATCTCCAAACGGCTATTCCTATGGGAAGTTGCTCGGGCAAGGTATATATCCCTTGCAGCCAGGGCTTCCTAATCAATCGGAAGTCTACCTGCAAGTACGCCCGCCGCATCATCTGCAACTGTCCGATAGGCTCTACAGATCCTCAGGTTCGCAACTCTGTGTGCACTCTTTATTCCTCGCAAGTATGACCTAGTTGCGAGAGCTCCAGCCCAAATCGGAGCCGCATAAAGCAGTAGAGATTTACTCACCGAACCTAGTAAAATACGTATTTGCTGTCTGGGTCCACCTAAGTTTGGGGGATCCCTGCCAACTTTAGTGTTGTGGCAGCTGCTTTTTTGGCTGACTCGATTAGATGGAACTTAAAACACAGGCGGTGGTCCAGAAGTACTCCCAGGTAATTGATATAATGCCTCGATTCATTTATGTGGTTCCCGATCCTCACTGACAGTTTTTCAACCTTCTTCTTGGAGCTCATGAGTACCAGCTCGGTTTTATGCTCCGCCAAAGATTAATGAGTCATTGTGGGTCAATACCGCTATTCTAATGAGTTTAATTTTTTGTAGGTCTATATTGTATTTGTTTATTTCGTCCGGTGTTAGTATGGACGGATGAAAAATATTATATTTGGCTGAGGCTATTGTGTCTAGTATGTGGTTTACTTGTTCTTGTAAGTAATTTAGTTTTATTAGTTGGTCATGGTAAGTTAAAGTGTCTTTAATGTTAGTGTTGTATTTGTTAATAGTATTAACGGTTTCTCAGACTTTTTGTCTGTCCTCTAGTATCGTATCTTTAAGTAGTGTAATGGATTTGTTAATATGATTATTAATTTCGACTTGTTTATTAATTGTTGTTATGATTTGGTGATTATTTTCATGATTATTGTATAGACGTTCTAAAATTATTTGTCTGTCATTATCATCCATGACGCCGAATAGCGATTTATTGACTGTTCCCACAGCGTTTACTAGTCCTCGTTTTTGTCTGTTTGATGGTGTTACTGATTTTATTTTTGATCTAATCGACTCTATTTGAGTTGTTAGATGTTTCTGTTCGTTTTCCGTTAGGAAATTTATATTAGATTCTATGTTGTTTAATATTAATGATATTTCATGCGGGTTTATTATATGCAATATTATTTTAGTGTTATTAGCTACTTCTGTTGGTGTTAGTACTAATCTTATAAATCCATGCTGGTTATTGATCGGTAACAATGTTATTTGTGCTGTTATTTGGGTCGGATATAAGCTGAGTAACAGAAGAAGTACCTGAAATATTTGAATACTTTAGTTTGCGTTTAATATTAATTGTGTGTATGTTATTCAGTTTTGCTTTTCTGAATTTTGGCTGTTCCTTATGCCTGGGATTTTTATAATTTTTAATAAAACCTTCTTGCCTGTCTTCAGTGTACTGTTCCCTTTGTTGGTTAGCTCTTGCAATTGTTTTTGCTTTCTGTTTTTCCACTCTATTAAATATTTCTTTGTGATCGACTTTGATATTCTGTACATCGAATGGTGTACATTGGATTGTGCTATGATAGGTATCATTGTATAGCATTATGGCTTTATTCATTTGTGCTATTATGGGTAGTTTTTCTTCTAAGTTTAGGGTTCTTATTTTTTCTGTACGTGTATTATTCAAACGTTCTACATCGCTATTTCCAGTATGACTATTTGGTTTAGTCGCATGGAAATCTATGTTTTGTATGTTGAGAAATTCTTTTACATTTGATGTATTAAATTCATTATCAAATACGAACTTTTTAACTTTGCCTTTTATAGCCAAAAATTGTTGAATTTTATCGACGATGGTTCTGTTGTTTCTATCGGGTAATGGGAAACATGTAGCATGTTTTGAGAATTTGTCAATAAATATGATAAAGGATTGTTTGGTATTCACGTAAGTGTCTACATGAACTATTTCGTTTATTGATGTGGGTGTTTCTGTTGAAAGAAATTTGTTTTTTATGGGGTTGCGATCATATTTCCCTCCTGAACATATATCGCAACTGTTTATTATAATATTTATATTTCGTTTTAATTGGGGATTATATATTCTTACTTTTAGTTTTTCATAAGTAGCTGTTATTCCACAATGTCCACTTTCGTGCTTGTGAAATAGTGCAATTTGTTTGTTTAGATCATCTTCAGATTCGATGTCCATTACGAATTTCGTGCAGTTAACGAACTTCATTTGTGGTTTTGTTGAGAATTCGCTGATTATAATTTCTCGAAATTTGTCGTATTCTTCGTTATTTAGTTCATTATGAATTCCTATTTTGCCTTTTAATATTTCCCTACGTAGAATATTGAGGGCTTGATCGGTGTTTATTTCATTTTTTCCAATAAAAATTCTTTTATTATTAAATACTTGTATTGATTCCCTTTGTTTTTTCGTTAATATTATTTGTGTCTTAAATCTATTAACGACCGTCTCAAGTGTAGGTATATTGTAACTTAAGTCCTCTTCTTGGGAATGGACAGTTTGTACTTCGCTTGATTCATCATTTCTGTCTCGTAAGTTGTCTTCATCTTCTCCGTAGTTTATTTCTTCTTCGTTATTTGAGCTTAAGTCTTCCTTTTGAAGGTCGGCAGCTTGAATTGGATGTGGTTTATTATCATAACTTTCATAATTTATTTCATCTTGTGATATTCTACTGAGAAAATCAGCGATGTTATTATCTTTACCTTTGATATACTCTATTTGGAAATTGTATTCTCCTAGGTTTATCAGCCATCTTTGTAGTCGGGGATTTATATCTTTTCCTGTAAATTTCGTCATCAGCCACTTAAGGGGTTGATGGTCGCTTTGTAGTTCGAATAATCTCCCAAAGACATATGGGCGGAAATATTTTACTGCCCATACTATTGCGAGAAGCTCCTTTTCGATGGTTGCGTAATTACATTCATGTTTATTCAGGGTTCTTGATGCATAAGCAATGGGGTGTCCTTCTTGAGAAAGAACTGCTCCAATTGCAAAGTTACTTGCATCTGTTGTTATGACGAATTTCTTTGAAAAATCGGGATAACTTAAAATTGGTGAATTTGTTACAATATCTTTGAGTTTTTCAAATGCAGATATGTAACTTGGATCATACAAGTTGATTAACTGACCTTTTTTTAGGTATCTTGTCATAGGGTATGCTATTTTTGGCATAGTCTTTTATAAATTTCCTATAAAAGCCGGTCATTCCTAAGAATGACTTGATTTTCTTTTGGTTGTTTGGTAACTTTAAGTTCTGAATGATTGAAACTTTGTTTGGATTTGGCTTTATACCCTTGGTGGTTAAGACATGCCCTAAAAATTGTGTTTCCTTCTTTAGAAAGTCACATTTATCCACTTGTATTTTGAGCTTTGCCTTCCTTAAGGCTTGAAAAATTGTTCTTGTACTTGCAATATGTTCTTGTAGCGATGTGCTAAATATAAGGATATCATCCATGTATACCACACATGTTTTATTGATGTGATCCTTCAAAACCTTATTTATTAACCTTTGAAAGGTTGACGGTGCATTTTTGAGGCCAAAAGGCATACGAATAAATTCGTAATGACCTGATGGTGTTGAAAATGCCGTTTTTGGCCTATCCTCTTCTCTCACCAGTATTTGGTGGAATCCCTTCGCTAAGTCGAGGGTAGTGAAATATTGCGCCCTACCTAATTTATCCAGTAGAGTGACTAAGTTTGGTATTGGGTACTTGTCATCGATTGTATTTTCATTGAGTTTTCTATAATCAATGACTATTCTGTACTTCTTTTTCCCAGAATTGTCTTGTTTTTTCTCTACTACCCATAGGGGGCTGTTGTATGGTGAATTACTTTCTCTTATTATATTTTGTTGAATCATTTCTTGAATTTGTCTATTGATTTCCTCTTTATAGATTTGTGGATACCTATATATTTTAGAATACAAGGGCCTCTCGGTTGTTGTTACGATTTCATGGTGTACGTCGTCAGCAGACGACAGTATGTCACCATCTTTGAAAAAAATGTCATCAAATTCAAGTAAAAGGTCTGTTATATTATTGAATTCTTCCCCATTGAGATGTTTGAAATTGAAGTTGTATTTATTTTCGTTGCCTTCGATTAGTTGTAAGGTTGTTATGTTCTCTATGGAACTTGGATAATTGAATTCCTCGAAGTGCAATTTAGTTCCGAGAATCTCAACATATCGTAATTCGTTGTTTATTATTGCTTTTAGGGGTATTAGGAAATTTAGTCCGATTAAGCCAGAATATCTGTCATTATCAAAGTCTACTAATTTCCACGGAAGTGTGCCCTTTCCTTTGAATTGTTTAGGGAATGGAGTAGTCAATGAATATTTGGCGGTCTTTATGCCATTAAGAGTCTTATAAGCCAAAGGTTTGTTTAAAAGTTTTTTCGTATATATTTTGTCGATGATCCCGGGTTTTAAAATGCTAATGGTTGCCCCGGTATCTATAAGGCATCTAATGTTATGGTTGCCTATAGTTATTATAATTATGGGTAAACTACATCGGGAGGCGACATTAAAAAATTTACTTCTTCTTCGACATCAGCCTCGGCTTGTTCGATTGTCTATACTTCTACAGGTTGGTTTTGGGACTTTGAGTTGGTATTGAAGTTGTTTCCACTTCGATTTTGGTTATTATTATTATTATTGTTCCTATTTTGGTTTTGGTTACCATTATTGTACCTTTGATTTCTATTATTAGTTTGATTGTCATTGTTTGTGTTGTTATGTTGTTTATTAGTGTTGTTAGTATTGGAGTTGTTTGTTTGTTGATTGTTAGTTTTAGGTTTTCTATGCAAGAAATCTATTGCAAATGGGTCGTCTAACAATTTATTTCTCGTGTAAATTGCAAATATTTCGTTCAATTGCATATTGTCATTGATAAATGCCCTAGTGTTCCCATTAATCTTTTCCATCAGGATACCCACTAGATCTCTATTTACACACCATGGAGAATATAATGGTGTTTTCCTATCCTCTAATTCGTATAACGTGTTAATTTCATATTTTGATTTTTCGATAATATTAAATAATTCTCTTAAATTACTTACTTTTATTCCCCGAAGCATGTTGAATATGTCCGAGAAGGTCTTCTTTGGCCTGAAGTGACACTTGAGTTTCATCTTTAAGTCTGTCCAAGATGCGTTTTCCGGCAGTTCGCTGGTGATGAATGCAGCATTCCCACGAAGTTTCTCATTCAATATGATGTTGAGTCCAAAGCGTTGTAATTCAACGTTGTCTGCACATAACGTCATTGCTTGTTCGACCGATTTTAAAAACGGTACCAAGTAGCTCTCATTGTTTAGTGGTTGAATTGACCTGAAGTAGCCAAGGGCGTCTTTTGCCTGTAGTCCTAGGGGATTAAGTTGTTGTTGTTGTATACCCACTGTCTCCAGCTTCCTGGTTAGACTGTCTATTGCCTGAATTGCAGGTCCAGAAGTTCCTGCTGTTTTTTTATGGTTTCCTCCAGCAAGTAGATTTTATTCTCATATTCCTCCATGTTTTGATGATATAGTTGTTGTATCTCTTTTTTTTTTCTTTGAATGTGAAGATTTTTTTTTTTTTTTTTGTGTGTTTATTTTCTTATTATATATAGATTTTTTTTTTGTTTTTATTTGTATATATATTTGTATTGTATTTGTGTTTTATTATTTTTTATTTGTATGAAGCACTTTTATTTATTTTTATGTTATTTTTCAATTTTTGAATGTTTGTTTTTATTTTTTTTTTTTTATTTGCACCTTTAATAGTTTTATTCAATGTTTTTGAAAAGAAGAATCACTTTTTGTCTATATTATTTCTAATTTTCACTTTTTCAATTTTTGTTTTTATTTTTTTAAAACGGTTCTATAGTTAATATCTATAGATATTAACTTCCACGACTGCGCCAATTATGTTATTCAGAAAGAAATAAAATAAAGAGAATGTTCTTTAGAGTATAATTATCTTTATTCTTTCAGATATGTCTTAAGACTAACTTATTATACATTTTGCATGGCACATGCAAGTGCCGTTTTGTCTTTTACAATGCTGAGCAAGCAAAAGCGACGGAAGCGAAGTCGACGCTAATGTGCAACATTGTATAGTTATTTATGAATTGTTTACATTATAAATTCTTTTTATTTATTTTTTATTTGATGCTTTAGGAGTTTCTTATTTCTCCTTCTAAGCATTTTCTGTTTTCCAATATTTCTGAACTATTACGCTGACTTCGTCTGTTCCAGCGTAATGGTTCAGGGTCAAGTGGGGACACTTAACTCGCGCACACACGCTGACATCAACTGCAGTGTATTGTTATTGTTGTTAAAAACCGGTTATTTTTAATACATTTTCTACGCCTAAGCCTCTGGACCTGTTTGGATAATTTATTTACAGTTAGCATCTAGTAAAAATTACGTTTCAATTGGTATTTTTTTTTGTCAAAATAAGTTCAGTGGTTTAAGTAGGAAAGGGTTCACATACTCAATGTTGCCGTTTAATTATAACGATGGTTCATGAAAAACGTTTTCACGCAAAGACAATTACGGTAGTGTATCGATACTACCTGTCCCGATTTTTTTTTTATGTAAACAGTTTCTCCTAAGTTTGTTCCATTTTTGAAATATTAGGTAAGGTTGTACTGCGTATATGCTACTACGAGCATACTACTCGTAATTTTTATATTACATATATGTAGGAAATGAGAGTGAGAGAGAACTAAGAACTACGCGCAGTGGTCAGCGCTATTGAGAGTGAGAGCATTAAGTTTATGTTGTGTGTAATTTGGTCGTGGGTTTTGGTTTTTTAGTAAGAATGCAGAAATAGAGAGTGAGAGAGTTGATGTTGTGTGTAGTTTGGTGGTAGGTTTTGTGTTTGGTTAGCGCAGATAAATTAATCGTTGTCGGACGGTCAAACAGAAAAGTTGTGCTGACGATCGCAGCTGAGAAAATATTTTTAACAGTTATTTTACATATTATTTAAATTAAGTTTATTGCTAATATTATAAAAGCAAACATGTACTTTATATTGTAAAAGTTAAATAAACAATTTTATATCTTTATTGTGAATTATTATTATAAATAAATAAACGCTTCATTACAAATATAATTAACTACATAAATGTATATAAATGAACTTTAAATAATCTACAACAATTAAACATTTCCTTTTGGATAGCAAATGAATTGAAATACGACTGATATATGACTCGAAAAAGACTCGCAAATGCTTAAAAATATGACTCGAAAATAAGTCGTAACTGATCAGAAAAGCGGATTATAAACGACTCCTCAAGAAGAGTTGCGGCTATGGTACCATTTTCTCTCGACAAAAGCATCATTTATGATCAGGAAATGAGCGCATTTATGTCAATTTTAATCAGACAGATGACTCGAAAGAGAAAATCATTCATACGACCGCTCGCTTCCGCAGTCAGAATGTTTTATGAATTTTTGCAAAAAACTAACGCCAACTAATTAATTGGCGCCCGATCAAAAAAACAGTATGAACAATAAATTTTAATTTTACTATGGCAGACAATTAATAATACCTGTCGAATCACTATGATGACACCGACGATTTGACGGAAAATTGGATGAAAATTTATAAAATGACCAAGCTAGTCTTTGACGCAGTAAATGAACAATGATGAATAACCGTAAGAGTACATTGATCTGCAGAGCAGAATTACCATTCCTTAACAATTTTAAAAAAAATTGTAACAAAATGTTATAATCGAGTATAGTAAATAGGACAAAACAAAAGGCAAAAATTTATGTTTGTATGGAGTTTTTGAAGTAAAACTTCTTTAGCGGCGTTGGGCAAAAATTTAGTATGAAATTTTCAGTGAAAATATACAAAATGTAACATTTTGAGATTTCTGTATCTCATGAACAGTACTGAGTAGAGACTTGAAATTTTCACAAAATGTGTATTTCTATTCCCATATCCCCAACAAATAATAAAATTTTTGGAAAATCCACCAGAAAAGTCTTAATAAAGAGATTACATTTCCACAACAACAACATGCAGTTCGTGTGTATAAAAATGTTTATAACAACAACATACATGTGTGTTGTACAAAAACAAGCGAATGTACTAAGAAAAGAGAACAAGGAACACACAGAAGATCGCAGTTTATCTAATTTTTGTGCAAGAGGGCAACAGACGGCAAACGTAAACACATTGTTTAACACAACAAGAACAACTACACACGTCAAAGAAACCAAAAGCAATATACAGACGGACAGAATGACAGACAGACTCATCGAGCTGATGAAGAATATATGTGGTTTCTCTTTGTCTCCTTCTGTGTGTTATGCCAGCCACACATTATGCGATCGATTGTACGATCAAGATCAAAAGATTTTGATTTCCCAAGCAATCGTGCCATGAACCGTCCCCGCACATGTTGTGAGTGTCCATAAGCTAAATGAAATTGTACAATCAGTTGCATAATGTGTAGCCGGAATTACAAACTTCTTGACAAATTTATAATACTCTTCAAGCAATAGTACGAGAGCTTGATAATTTTTCTATATGACCATCAGAGAGCAAAACATTTTTTAAAACAATGAGAGCGTGCCAAATCTTTATGCATATTCAATGTTTTTGGAAGTGCTCGAGCGGTGACAAAATTTCATAGTGAAAATAATAAAATTTGGAGATGATCACTCTGTCTGTTTTTAAGAAGTTTCGCTTCTATCACGTGTACGATGGCACACGCGCATTTTTTTTTGTTTAAATAAAGCAAAATCAAAATGCTTGTTAGTGGAAAAAAGGTTGTACATATATTTAATCACCATCCTGCACTGCATTCGATCCAACGATTGGTTTTAAGCAGGGAGGAGGTAACATGTACTAATTTGCACTTGAGTGTTGGTATTGCAGCAGAATTGAAAACTAAGCAGTGGGGTATTCGCGCTCGAAAATGTACGTTATATTTCGTGAAAGGACAAGTGCACTAGTTTTCTGAAATGAATGCTGAAGGAAGCACAACGTGCTTTGGCTTAATTCTCTAATTTCATTAATTTTCAATATCCCAGCAACCAAATGTACATAGTGCAGCAATCTGGAGGCAAATTGTTGAAATATTCAGATTTCACCAGCCTGAAAGCAATGAAATGAACATGGTACAGCTCCCTATATTGATATAAACTGAGATTTTATTAGTATAATTCCAAATAAATGCAAGCGGTGGAGTTCTCGGTATTAACTAACTAGGCAACAGCAAAAGGTAGTTAGGCCGTTCTTTGTAAAAAAAGAAGTAGTTGGCAATAGGGGAGGGAAAAAGAATAGTAGGCAAGGTCAGTCGAGAGTCGAGTGCAGGTAGAGTAAAGAGTCAGTAGACTGCTGCTGAGTGGGCTGCACGACCTGAGAGAGTAGAGTTTTTTTTTTTTTTTTTTTTTGCGGGTAGGTTTTCGAAAATCACTTCGCATCATCAAGGGTGCCGTCGCACCATCAATGTGTAGTGTGCCACTAAAAACATTCCCCTTTTAGAATAAGTGTCCACTCTTTAACTGCTTTCGCATTACTTCAAGATGGTATCCTCTTCCGACTTCATATGTCGCTGTAGCACCGTCCAGGTCCCGCTACTTGAATCTTACAATCTTTTCAGTGTAGTGAGCTACTTGTGCCCAGTTGTGCGTTGTGCTCACCAGCATCTTATCGACAATATTTTTTGCGTTGATGGGTCCCACACTGTTTTCCAGCGCCTCACCCTCTTGGTGTCATCTATCACATTCAAAGAAAGTGTGATTAGTGTCGTCTACTTCTGCGTCCCCATAAATGCAATTTGCTTTTACCGTTTTCCTTATTCTGTGCAGGTATTATCGGAAGTAGCCACGTCCCGATAGCAGTTGTGTGATATAAAAATTAATGTCTCCCCACAGTCTTCTTGGCCATAGATTCACATCTGCGATAAGTTTATCTGGCTTTTTCTTTCTGCAGCCCATGGCTGCTGCCACAGCTGCATGGATTTCGCTCTGACCGCTTGTCTTGTTGCGTTTATCAGATTGTCTTTCTTCAGCATCCATAGTTCCTGCCTCTCTTTTGGAAGGAGGTCTATTGCTATCGTGAAACTGATTACTAATACTGTTGCTTCCGACACCGTGCGATAGGATGAGGTTACCCGAAGAGCTGCCATTCTCTGTATTCTACCCAATACTTTTCTTCATCTTTCCACTTTTAATGCATCAGCCCACACTTCGTTTTCAGAAAGCATTATCGATAGCGTTGTGTCAATAAGCTTTCGCCTCCTAGCAAGTGGTCTTCCACAGTTTGCCATCAGTCTCAACAGAGAGCTTGTCACTCTTGCTGATTTTTCTGCTGCATGTTGAATTTATGCCCAGTATGTAAGCTTACTGTCGATTCTTACACCCAGGTCTTCAGTGTTTGCGGGAATAAACGCATTTCCATTTCGACGGGTATGAGCTTTCTCGTAAGAAGAACAAGCTCTGTTTTATCGGATTTTAATTAAAGACTATGTGACTCTAGCCATGTTTGCGTCCTAATAATCACTTGGTTTAGCCTGCTTTGTACTGCTTCGAGTTTTCGCACCGTTATGACTGCTGCAATATCGTCTGCGTTGCCCACTAAGTAGCATTCGTCGGGCATTTCTATCCTTAGAATCCTATCATAGCTTACGTTCCACAAATTGGCTCAAATAAAGCCCTGCGCTGCATCTGCTTCTTTTGCTATCCTCTACTTGGTCATTCCCGATCTTTCAGGAAGCTACGTACCATCTTCAATATATAGTCAGGTTTTCTATGCCCATCAAGAACATCTAGCATGTCATCCCATATTGACATCGATTGTCGCCACTTGTACTATTGGTCTTGAAAAGTGGTTTATGTTTCGCGCTGATTAGACACTTTTTATAACCTTTTCGACTGCTCTGATTGTTGATATGCCAGCTCTGAACCCATGCTGCCTTTTTGACAGGACACCTGCATCATTTATTGCTGCTGTGATGTGAGGTTTCCAGCATATTTTTATGAAGTTTCCCTGCCGTGTCTAGCATACATAGTGGTCGGTATGCGGCTGGTGTTTTAGGATCTTATTTGCCTTTGCTGATGAGGACTAAGTTTTGTTTTTTCCATTCCAACGGAATGAGGCCTTCTGACAGAAAGCTGTTGTACAAATTTAAGAGTTCATGTGGGCATTCTGCTCCAACCATTTTTAGCACTTCCACTGTGATTCTGTCCGGGCCTGGGGCTTTGTTGTTTTTAGTCTTTTAGCAGCTATTCCCATCTCTTCTGATGCGAAAAACGGTAGTGGGTCGCTTAACGGGCCCTCTGTGGTGTCCGTTTTCAGTCTTTGTGTTGGAATCAGAGTATTTACGATGTTCTCCATCACAAGTTCATCGAGGTAAGGAAGTTTTTCCTCCCTCCGAGTTTTTCATGACTATTTCTTATCCAAGCCCCCACGAGTTCCTGTTTATGTCCCGCCGAAGCCCTTACCATTTCTCTCATTTGCTAGTTTGAATGGCAGTATTCAGCGTAATCTTTGCAGTCTTATATTCAAAGAGCTCCGCTATAGCTGTGCCTCGCTCGAGTGTATCTCCTTCGGCTCCGAATGCAAGTCTGTCTCAAATTTTAAATCTTATCCGTCCACCAATAAGTAGCTTTCTTGAGATGTGCCCTTTTTACAGTTGGCATTGATGCCATGCACGCTTGTTTTAAGCTTTTTTGTAACTTTTACATTGATTCTGGATCGGGCATCTTAAGGGTAATTTGGTGGGCTTTCATCGATTTTGGCGAGTAAACTATCTTTGCTTAGTTTGAGAACATTAAATTTAAACTCGTTTCTGCCATGACATTGTAAGTATATTATGTATTGATGGTCGCTGCCTCTTGTGTCCATCGTTTGCATTCCTCATTCAATAGCCTTTGAATCAATGCTATCACCGTTGAATTCTCGTGCCTTATCTTCCATGTTATCGAGTTTTACTTGGAAGTCAGCCATGTTATCACTTAGTGTCAGATAACAGCTCATTATTGTGAGCTGTTTGTTTGTTATCCAAACGAAGCCATCTCCTTCTCCTAAGCTTGTTAATGGGAACTTGTCTTTCACCCATATAGCAGCGGTCAATTAATCGTCATTGATTCTTTGAAGCGATTGGACGCGTCTAGCACTGCTCTTTCTTCAGATAACTAATATTGCGTCAAGAAACAATAGTTCTTTCTGTTCCTTAACTAAAGTGCTAGGATGAGTTCTGCTCGTAAACAGAGCAAACAGCCACCAACAGTGACAACGATAAATGTTTTTTTCTCGTTTGTTTCCGCTGAACACAAAAATAAAAATAAAGCTTCTTTGTCTATCACAAAGTCGCCTGAGCAAAGAGCAAGATCTTTCTTTCCTGTTTTGTGCTCTAATAAAGCAAGCACTAAACAATCTCTATCATGGAGCGCGCAATGCCCGTCTCCTCAAATTTCTCTTTTTTCAACCACAGGAGCAACTGTTGCAACAAACACAACACATTACATAATTTATACAGCAATAGCCAATGCACCATCAACAACAACAGTAAACTTAGTTATCGCATCGATCGCGTCATCGTATGCAGTTGCTGTACCAACAACAAACACCCAAACATAATCGCAACAACAACTCAATGCTAGAACAAACAAGCAGCGCAATAACTGCTTCAGCAGCAAATAGCAAAAAAATCGTATTGTCAGAAACGGTAACGGAATCAACCATTAAAAAAGAATCTCCTATGCTATCTAAAGCAAAGAAACAGACAACTATAACACCAGTTGCTAGTCGAAAAAAGTGCACCCAAAATGGGACCCCGAAAACTAAGGCAGCTGTGCAGACAGGCATCGACCGCTATATACAAATTAAAAAAAAAGTGTAAACTAAGCCCACTAAAAAACAATGCCGCAAAGAAAACGCTCTTGGATAGTAATAGATACCAACTACTTGCAGAAAAGGATGAACCCATTACAAATGTTGATGAACAAATAAAATCTAAATCTGAACACCTCCCCAATATATATTCGAGAAGAAAGCTCGAACAAGCTTGTAGATGGTATCAAAAATATAATTGGCAACAAGAACTTCCATACTGTTCCCATTACCAAGGGTAATATTAAGGAAACTAAAGCTCAAATTTGTACTGAATGAAACTAAGATAAACTATTACACCTCTCAGCTCAAAAGCAGCAAAGTGCTGGTTGCGGATCTACGATTTTTTCGAATAGGGGCAGAAACTTGAAACGGGCAGAAACTTGATTCTAGCGCCCCTCTCTACAGCATTTAACACAAATTACTTAATAACTCAAAAATATATAATATACAATGGTATTTTCTTACAAGTCGACGGTGGGCCTTCTAGGCTAGGCGCTTTGTAGAGGAAGTTTTTTATTTTCAAACATATTATAATTTGGTTATGGAAAGTTTCATGAAAAGGATATGATATTGTAAGCGTGGTCGTGGTGGCCATTTAGCTGATGTTGTTTTCCATTATTAACGTCATACCTTTCTCTTTACAATGAAATAAACATCCGATCATTTATCTCAAAAAATGCCATTTTCTTTGAATATCAAAATAACACCTCTTATTGGAAATCCCTGTATTATGATTTCGGCGCCGGCTGATGCAATGCACAAATTGCCAGGAGTTTGGTCACACAAAATCTTATTGCACCTTTCGTCCAGTAAGTGTAGCATGCGGAAAATTACATGAAACCGCAAACTGTACACTAAGTCGCGATAATTCGGAACATGAAAAATACAGGAGCTGTGAGGGCAATCATATAGCCAATTATAGAGGCTGTCCTGTACATAAGGAGCTCAATAACCGACTGCAGTCACAAAAATATCCCAGCCCTGTTTAACTTGAGCCTATCCGTACAGGAACAACGACAGATATGTGTCCACAATCTAACATGCTTGTAACCTTAAATGTATCTTATGCCAGTGCCCTACGCTTAGGCTCTCAACAACAAAGTGCGAAAGTGAATGTGAAGCCGAAGGTACAAATGACTCAACGAAATGAACCAATTACACAAACCAATTCAATCCCAATTCAAAATACATGAAATGAGCCTGTGTTGAATATACAAAATTCTAGTGAAACCATGGTGGTGAACTTATTTCAGATCCTGAATCAATCAATCTTAATGTTGCAAAACTCTTTTCATGAGATGAATAAAATCCAAATGAAAATTTTGGATAAATTATATTCCCCATAATGGCTCATATAAAAATAATTCACTGAAACGCAAATGGTGTTTCGCAGCACAAACTAGAGCTCATAAAGTATCTAGAGGACAGTAATGTAGCTGTTATGCTTATCTCTGAGTCTCATTTGACTAGCAATAATAACTTCTTCATACCAGGCTATCTAGTTTATACGCATAAAACACCAGTCTCTGGAGTCATACTCATCCAATTATCTGCAAGCAACGTCGATTTTAATATCAACGGGTTATGGTAATCTGACGTTATCTGCTGTATATTATCCTCCACGTTTTTCAATATCTGAAGACACGTTTAAAAATATCTTTGTTAGACTTGGTCGGTAACTACAATGCTAAACACACCTATTGGGGTTCACGTTTTATTTAGTAAATTTCGGCAACTCTTCAATTCTCTTGTAAATTTGAAAAACAACCTAGACTTCGTTTCTCCCGGTAGGCCTACATACTGACCCGCGGATCAAAGAAAAATTCCTGATATTATCGACTTTAGTATACCCAGAAACCTTATATCAGCAGATACTCATTATGAACTTGCAATATAAAAAATATATAACTTCTCACATCAAAAGTGTACCTGCGATCAACTCTGAAAGTGATATTGACAAATCAGTAAATGAGATTAATTCAATATTGGTAGCTGCAGCTAGGGATGTCAAAAGTTCAAAAAAATATCGATATATATCGTATCGATATTTTCTGCTAATATCAATATCGGTGATTATATTTTTAATAAAAAAAAATCGGGACAGGTAGTATCGCTACAGTACCAAAATTGTCTTTGCGTGAAAACGTTATTCATGAACCATTATTATTAAAGGAAAGTCGAAAGTCCAGATTTTTTCGATATTGGCCTATATATGTACATACAATATATGTTAAGTCAACGAATACAGTAATTTGTAAAGTGTAGAAATTAGTAGTAGCTGTATACGTATCAACCAAGTCTAACAAAGATATTTTTAAACGTGTCTTCAGATATTGAAAAACGTGGAGGATAATATACAGCAGATAACGTCAGATTACCATAACCCGTTGATATTAAAATCGACGTTGCTTGCAGATAATTGGATGAGTATGACTCCAGAGACTGGTGTTTTATGCGTATAAACTAGATAGCCTGGTATGAAGAAGTTATTATTGCTAGTCAAATGAGACTCAGAGATAAGCATAACATCTACATTACTGTCCTCTAGATACTTTATGAGCTCTAGTTTGTGCTGCGAAACACCATTTGCGTTTCAGTGAATTATTTTTATATGAGCCATTATGGGGAATATAATTTATCCAAAATTTTCATTTGGATTTTATTCATCTCATGAAAAGAGTTTTGCAATATTAAGATTGATTGATTCAGGATCTGAAATAAGTTCACCACCATGGTTTCACTAGAATTTTGTATATTCAACACAGGCTCATTTCATGTATTTTGAATGAATTGGGATTGAATTGGTTTGTGTAATTGGTTCATTTCGTTGAGTCATTTGTACCTTCGGCTTCACATTCACTTTCGCACTTTGTTGTTGAGAGCCTAAGCGTAGGGCACTGGCATAAGATACATTTAAGGTTACAAGCATGTTAGATTGTGGACACATATCTGTCGTTGTTCCTGTACGGATAGGCTCAAGTTAAACAGGGCTGGGATATTTTTGTGACTGCAGTCGGTTACTGAGCTCTTTATGTACAGGACAGCCTCTATAATTGGCTGTATGATTGCCCTCACAGCTCCTGTATTTTTCATGTTCCGGATTATCGCAACTTAGTGTACAGTTTGCGGTTTCATGTAATTTTCCGCATGCTACACTTACTGGACGAAAGGTGCAATAAGATTTTGTGTGACCAAACTCCTGGCAATTTGTGCATTGCATCAGCCGGCGCCGAAATCATAATACAGGGAATTTCCAATAAGAGGTGTTATTTTGATATTCAAAGAAAAATGGCAATAGCATTTTTTGAGATAAATGATCGGATGTTTATTTCATTGTAAAGAGGAAGGTTTGACGTTAATAATGGAAAACAACATCAGCTAAATGGCCACCACGACCACGCTTACAATATCATATCCTTTTCATGAAATTTTCCATAACCAAATTATAATATGTTTGAAAAAAAAAAACTTCCTCTACAAAGCGCCTAGCCTAGAAGGCCCACCGTCGACTTGTAAGAAAATACCATTGTATATTATATATTTTTGAGTTTTTTAAGTAATTTGTGTTAAATGCTGTAGAGAGGGGCGCTAGAATCAAGTTTCTGCCCGTTTCAAGTTTCTGCCCCTTTCAACTTTCTGCCCCTATTCGAAAAAATCGTAGATCCGCAACCAGCCCTTTGCTGCTTTTGAGCTGAGAGGTGTAATAGTTTATCTTAGTTTCATTCAGTACAAATTTGAGCTTTAGTTTCCTTAATATTACCCTTGGTAATGGGAACAATATGGAAGTTATTGTTGCCAATTATATTTTTTGATACCATCTACAGACTGCTATGTTCGAGCTTTCTTCTCGAATATCTATTGGGGAGGTGTTCAGATTTAGGTTTTATTTGTTCATCAACATTTGTAATGGGTTCATCCTTTTCTGCAAGTAGTTGGTATCTATTACTATCCAAGAGCGTTTTCTTTGCGGCATTGTTTTTTAGTGGGCTTAGTTTACACTTTTTTTTAAATTTGTATATAGCGGTCGATGCCTGTCTGCACAGCTGCCTTAGTTTTCGGGGTCCCGTTTTGGGTGCACTTTTTTCGACTAGCAACTGGTGTTATAGTTGTCTCTTTCTTTGCTTTAGATAGCATAGGAGATTCTTTTTTAATGGTTGATTCCGTTACCGTTTCTGACAATACGATTTTTTTGCTATTTGCTGCTGAAGCAGTTATTGCGCTGCTTGTTTGTTCTAGCATTGAGTTGTTGTTGCGATTATGTTTGGGTGTTTGTTGTTGGTACAGCAACTGCATACGATGACGCGATCGATGCGATAACTAAGTTTACTGTTGTTGTTGATGGTGCATTGGCTATTGCTGTATAAATTATGTAATGTGTTGTGTTTGTTGCAACAGTTGCTCCTGTGGTTGAAAAAAGAGAAATTTGAGGAGACGGGCATTGCGCGCTCCATGATAGAGATTGTTTAGTGCTTGCTTTATTAGAGCACAAAACAGGAAAGAAAGATCTTGCTCTTTGCTCAGGCGACTTTGTGATAGACAAAGAAGCTTTATTTTTATTTTTGTGTTCAGCGGAAACAAACGAGAAAAAAACATTTATCGTTGTCACTGTTGGTGGCTGTTTGCTCTGTTTACGAGCAGAACTCATCCTAGCACTTTAGTTAAGGAACAGAAAGAACTATTGTTTCTTGACGCAATATTAGTTATCTGAAGAAAGAGCAGTGCTAGACGCGTCCAATCGCTTCAAAGAATCAATGACGATTAATTGACCGCTGCTATATGGGTGAAAGACAAGTTCCCATTAACAAGCTTAGGAGAAGGAGATGGCTTCGTTTGGATAACAAACAAACAGCTCACAATAATGAGCTGTTATCTGACACTAAGTGATAACATGGCTGACTTCCAAGTAAAACTCGATAACATGGAAGATAAGGCACGAGAATTCAACGGTGATAGCATTGATTCAAAGGCTATTGAATGAGGAATGCAAACGATGGACCCAAGAGGGTGGCGAATCCTGAAATCCACAGGCTAAATGAAATTGTACAATCAGTCTTCAAACTTCTTGACAAATTTATAATACTATTCAAGCAATAGTACGAGAGCTTGACAGAGCTTCACGTCTTGTATAATAGCCGTTTTAAACAGGGCCATGATGCGAATCGCTCATGATGCGACCAATGATTCGTATCACAATCGACAACAACCACAAGGAAAATGACGGGTTGTTGTTGTAGAAGCAATAGTACGAGAGCTTGACAATTTTTCTATATGACCATCAGAGAGCAAATATAAATTTTTCATCAAAAGATTCTTTGCCATTAACTAACTTTCTTCACGAAAAATTTGGTCTTTACATAAATAATAATCCCAACAAATCATCAACAAAATCTGTAACTACAATAGATGCAATTTTTTCACGTTATATGGAAAATATCGAATCACGGGCATATATCACATATTTTAGCTATCACCATTAATATCAGTAATATTAATTGAACCACCAACCAACGAACCAGTAAATATTGAATAAAATAATTGAAAACAGAATATTTTTGGTCTTATTTATTATAAACTGAGTACACACAAAGATTATTAAATATAAGGTTGCAATTGTTTTAAGATGATCACTCTGCCTGTTTTTAAGAAGTTTCACTTCTATCACGTGTACGATGGCACACCTGCATATTTTTTATACTCTTCACGGTACCTCCCAAACAAACACCCCTTTAAATTAATGTTCTTAATAAAAAAAGTTTTTTGTTTTTTAACATATGGAACTGAAATTTGGACACTATTAGTTCGTAATCTATGGCCATCCATTGTGTAAATTTCATGATCCTAGGGCTACTGGGTGGGGTACCTCCCATACAAACCACCCTTTAAATTAATGTTCTTGTTAGAAACAGTTTTTTGTTTTTTAAGGTATGGAACTGAAATTTCGACACTATTAGTTTGTAATCTATGGCCATCCATTGTGTAAATTTCATGATCCTAGGGCTTCATGAAATTTACACAATGGATGGCCATAGATTACGAACTAATAGTGTCCAAATTTCAGTTCCATATGTTAAAAAACAAAAAACTTTTTTTATTAAGAACATTAATTTAAAGGGGTGTTTGTTTGGGAGGTACCGTGAAGAGTATAAAAAATATGCAGGTGTGCCATCGTACACGTGATAGAAGTGAAACTTCTTAAAAACAGGCAGAGTGATCATCTTAAAACAATTGCAACCTTATATTTAATAATCTTTGTGTGTACTCAGTTTATAATAAATAAGACCAAAAATATTCTGTTTTCAATTATTTTATTCAATATTTACT